>PVJX010012964.1:0-48753 GCA_004027295.1 Dolichotis patagonum | reverse complement strand
ATTTTTATAAAATAAAAGTTTGACATTATTTACATACTTGAACCTGTTATGAATGAGGTCTTGCTGATTTCTGTAGTGCCTCTAAGCATCAGTCTCTGCTTAAAACCTTCCAGGAAATCTTGCTTTGCATCTTCAAACATTTCCAAATTTCTCCCACAAACCTAAGGATTCAGGTCCCCATGGGCAGGTATAATCACAGAAAGAAGCCCACATCTACAATCCTGATTCTTAGATTTTCTGTCACTGAAGCACAATACTCCACACAGAATTTAAAGGAAAAGAGATACAATTTTTCTCCTGTTTTCTGTCCATGATCTCCTGACTCCCAGGCAGAAATATGATGCTGAAAGGTATTACACAGTAACATTGTTAATTCCTAGCAGCTAAGAAGCAGATCAGTGGAACAATGCCAGAAAGAACAGGTCAGGGACCACACATAGCACCCAAGACTGGGCCCCTGTGACCCACCCAGACACAAGCAGAGATGTGCTTTACTAACCCCATGGGCATCAATCACTCCTGTCAAGTTGGCAAGTTCTCATGTCACAGATAGCAGCCATACAATATCATTCCAAGAACATCCGTCACTTTCTCTAGCTTCTGTGTCTCTGATAATATCTTCATTCTTATTTTTATTGAAAGTTGATTTTGCAGTCTTCATAATACTAACACTACTAAGTTTTTTTAAAAAACATCATTTTATCTTATTTGTGAAATTTTCAGCTTTTTAAAATACATTATTTCATTGTATTCCATTTTCTGCAGTTTCAATTTATATGTCCATGACCAATGTTAGCTTTTTAGAAAGATACATAAATAAATCTATATTTATATATGTATCTTTTATTTCTTCAGTGGCAGTTGTGTTACTTAGAATTAAACTTCTTTAATTTTCCATCTGAGAGTTAGATTGCCTTATTTGTTTGTTCAATCACATATTTTACTTTTAAAAAAATCATTTATTATGTTTATAACTATCTATTCTTTGACTTTGATACATTTTCTTTGATACAATTTTCACCGCTACTTGTTAATTAAGAACTGTACATTAAACTTAAAAACCCATGAAGACACACATCAAATATAAAAATAAATTTTCTAATATTATAGTTAAAGCAGAGGTGAAGAGGATAAATGAAAACTATCCAGTCGCTGATGCTGTGTTAGTCATTTTTCCTAATTAGCAAAAACACATCTCCAATACTTATAAGTACAAATTGTCCCACTTACATCAATTTTAACATAGCAAGAAAAATTCTAAACCTTGAATTCTTAAAGTATTGGTATCTATTGTATATTAAGTACAGTGTTGTATAATATAGTACATTATGGTTTCTAGCATTTTATTTGTTCTTTTTTAATATAATATAATGACATAATTATTTCCAATGTACACCTTATTTCTTTTTAAAGCAAAACAGATGGAAATGAGTTATCATGAACTGTATATTAAAAAATTCATATAGCACTTCTCCACATAAATATTCTTTAGAGGGATCAGATATATATGTGTGGGAAATGTGTGCACATACATAGTATTAGTTTATACCGATATATTTATCAGTTTGTTGTTTTTTAGGTTAGTGATTTTATGTTTTCAAGATAGTAATATAAATTACCTGTCATTATAGACAAAATCATTATGGAAAATGATAAGTAGTTTCTTCAGAAAAATTAAAAATATCATACCATCTAATCTGCAGTCTTACTTGTGAGTATATATCCAAAGGAATTGAGCTTAATATATTAAAGAGTTATCTGCAATCTCATGTTAATTAAACAATTATTCAAAGTAACCAAGATACAGAATGAATCTTAATATTTAACCTTGAATAAGTGGATAAATAAATTTTGCCACAGAACAGAAGGTAACCCTATCATCTATGACACTGTAAATGAGCCTAGAAGACATATTGAATGAATTAATAAAAGCGCAGCATATAAATACTGAATAATCTCACTTCTATGTGGAATCTAAAAATATTGAATTCACAGAAGTTTAGATATATAGAACATTGGTCACCACAACCTAGGGAGATGTTAGTCTTGGGTTTATTAATTCTGCATATAATAGTGGCAATTTACCATTGCTATTCAAAGTAAAAGAAAATTATGCATTGCTCCTGAGAACATAATTTGTACTTTTTATCCTGCATAACCTATTTTTTCCCTTTTATTTTCTGGAATATTTGAGATAAACGGACCTTCAAGTAAATGCTAAGTATCAGTGCAATTTGGATTCTTTATTTTAAATGAAGTCAGTATCATATCTATCTAAAAATAGCTCATAAATTCAGCGTAATCACTTAATAACCAGGTTTCAGAAATAACTTGTATTGTGAGCATATTCGCAAACTTTAACAGCATGCTAATGACACTTTCAGTTTACTTTAAATACATATACGCAAAAGAAAAACAAAACATCATCATGGAAGAAAATTTAAAGTACTAAACAAAATCAAGACAATTTTTAAAGTGCATTTTAAGTCCTCATTAATCAGTTGTGTTTCAAATGTAAATCATTTAAGAAACATTTGATTGACTACCTTGTTGACGATGCTCTTGCAGTACTTCTCATGCCCTCAAACCAGAGAGTAGGGTAAATTTTCAGAGATGCTCCTAGGAAATAGAAGTTTGTTCGAAGTAGAAAGTACAGTTTTAGAAGCCACAAGTATGCAAGTGAAGGTCACGGTCATAGGATATAGGAGCTATTTCCTTCTGCATCTGACAGAATTAGGGTGCAGCACAGAAGTAGGCTCTTGAAGTATGAGTACATGGGACATTTGTTAACAGGATCTGGAACTGCATTGTTGGATGGCTGCCAGTAGTGACGTTACCTTTTCAGGAGGGGTAACATTATTTTGCTTTGAGCTTGCATTGGATATCAAGCAAAGCCTCATCCATGTTAGAGAAGATGAGCAGCAGGCACTCATGCAGAAGTCAGTGACAATGAAAAATGAGTCTTGTTTCACCAAGGATCATAACTGAAATCAGTTATGGATTACAGAGAATAAAATTCAAATGTCAGAAGTTACACCAAGAAATAGAAAAACAAGTGAAACAAATCACTGTGAGAACCAGTTAGAAGTCCAGATAAAGGCACTGAACTTAAAGAAAATGATGTATATAACCCTTAAAGTTGTGTTATGAACTCTACTACCCTCCTCTTATATGATCTCTGTGATATTACGGGGATCAACTGTACAAACAGGAATGACCTTTTCTTCTTATCAAAATTAGTATATAATATCTAAAATACTCACTTTTGGGTATCCTGGGATTTACTCACAGGTTCTTAGAATTGGCACCTGGAATAATCAGGAGGCTAATATTATGCTTACCATAGCAGAAAAATTTTGAAGCAACAATACAAACTGTCATCTTAATCAGAAAATGGATGCAAAAAGTCTCAGAACTCCATACACACACACACACACACACACACACACACACACAAACAAACAAACAAACATATTTAACACATTTGAAAGTTCTTATTAAGGCAAACTTTCTTTGAAGAATAAAAGTCTCAAAAATGCAAACTAATAACAAAATATGAATAAGTTAGGCTGAAAAACTTTAGTGATGCTCTCTGAATAGAGTAATTTCTTGGCATTCTTCAAGTCTACATTTTGGGATAAAGAGTTGATTTTTTTGATTTTTATTAGTTTTTTATTTTAAAAATAATAATAAAAACAATAAATAAAAATGATACAGAATTTCAAAACAAGACAGGAAATTAACAACAGTTATTATATTCCACATAATTATCTTCAAAACTGTTGCTCAGTTTATCAGACATAGACATACAAAATTGATCCAAATTTAACAAACTATGAAAAATTCACTTTTGTCATATTACTGGGAAAATATTTAGGAACATGCATTCATTTTCCACCATCCCATAGAATAATGTGGCCTATATTTATTATAGTGAATGCTAACCTCATTAATATACTACACTAACGTCTTTGGAGCAATTGGAAGATGATTGTTGGCAAACACAAACAAGAAATTTTGAAAATCTATTTCTCTATATCAGGACAAAAGAAGGTAATTTACTGAAATATATTTTACTTCTATTTCTGATTATAGTAAATTTCAGTAAAGTGTGATTTTAAGCATATATAATAAAAAGCCTGTAGTGTGCAACAGATTGCATTAACTTGACTAAAAGGAATATTGAGTTACAAAGTATTGTCTTTTACTCATCTTTTTGCTGAGACAAAACACTCAAAACCCAAATTTCAAGGGAAACTGTTTATTAGCTCACAGTTTATAGAAGTTTCAGTCCGTGACTGGCTGGTTCCAAGGCATAGCGGCACATCAGAGAAACACTGCAGAGTAGACAATGATCATGGCAGACAGAAGGTGGCCAGGCAATCAAGGGGTAAGACAAAACTTTTCCTGTCCCTTATATTGTGTGTAGGCTACCAGTATTAGAGCAGTGTCAAACCAAGCAGTGAACTGATTTAGAAATTACCCACCCTTAATCCGAGCATTGCACCATAAATCAATCGTACACTATAGATGTAGCCACCTGTGAAGAAATCCCTCCTACAGATGTATGAAGGTTTTTGGGGTTTGGGGCACATGTAGACACAAGCCATAAAGATTGCCAGTGGTAAAAAGATAGCTATCATTTAGTGATTCATCATAGTACTAGAATTTTCTGCGTGAAAAATCAGTCATTTTGTCAGTTTTTACTTACACAATTCTCATTCTGAATCAAATTTGTTTGTGGAATGAATGATCTCAAAACTTTCAAAATTTTTCAAAAACATAACACAAAAACTGTACATGTATTTTCACTGTCAATTAAAAGTTATAATTTTCACTGAATAGATAAAAAGGTACTCTAATTTCACACACCTACCTACCACCACACACATACATATTCAAGCCCAAGTGTATACTTATTGTTATAGTTATTACCTAATATAACCTAACAAACTTCTATAAGTTTATTACAGAATATGGCTGATACCATGCTTCAAGGGCAAAAATCACTTTGGGTACAGAAATTTGTAAATAATAATCTGAAATTCTAAAGATGAATTTCCAAAAACTACAAAAATAAATTTTGAAAAGAAAAACATAACATGATAATTCAGATCTTTAAAGTGTTATTAGTAATACAAGAAATGCATTTCTGTACAGTACAAAATGCAATTCTGATCATTGGTTGTGCTATATAAACTTGACTTGTATAAGAACCGCCAAGCAGATTAGCAAAGCCCTCGATGCTCATACAAATGGTAGACATGTAGACTGCAAACTGAGGGAAAACCTTCCAGGACGTGAATGCCACCAGACAATACGTGGTCAGAGACAAAATAAAATGGGAAAGAAGAAAACCTTTTTCGTTTTAGAGGAGCTCTGGTCTTGCCTTCACCTTTGGATGTTGGTCCCCAATTCCTCAGTCTTTTAGTGCACTCTCTAATCTTCCAACACAGGCTGACATCAGGGACCTGTCACAAGCACCCAGGCCTTTGATCTTGAACTGATACCACAGCCTCGGGCCTTGTATCCACCACAGAGCTATTTTGAATCATTTTGCATTTTTTTCCTGCTAATCTGGCAGATATCATTAACACTTTTTTTAAATTAAGTTTACTGGTTATATTTTAGGTATGCATGCAAAATGATAACGTGCATCATACGGAGTATGTACCTGTGCAAGATACAGTGTGTTTCTGTTTTCCCCCATTGCCCTACCCTCTCTTCAACTCTTCTTCCCATTCTTATCTAGAAAAACTCTGTAGCCAAAGTTTTCTCCTTTTCTTGTGTTTGTTTTTCTTTTCCGTCTTCTTTTTTAAGCCTTGCTACAACATGTACCTAAATGCCAACCTGGAAACTTCCAAATTCATTTTTCCAAAGTAGTCCCTCATAAACCTAAATGATTTTTTGAAAAATCTCAAACCAGCAATGAACATACTGTTGATGCTGAAAGTAAGGACTATGTTAGGAAATAACTCCTAATTCTGAAAGGGTCCTACTCTTAGGACATCTTATAAATATTTGTAGACACGTTGGGGCCCATTAGGAAGAAGAGACCCAGAAAGATGAGCCCTTTGAGAAGAAGGGAGCTTGCTGCATCTTAACAAGCAGCCAAGCTGAGAGCCCATGGTGGGAAACTTCTTATAAAACCTTCAATAGTTTCTCCTTATAAGCACCTAACATAACATATGATCTTTTCTAAAGAATGAAGTAGGCAGGGATTTTCTAAACAGAAACGTAGGAAAGAGAACTAGAATGGGACCCCTGCCCTATAAGAACCAGACTGTTGGCCTGCTCTTAGCATTGGCTGAAGTTTGGAGCCCCCAACTGCACTGGAGTGTCTGTGTACTACATTCTCTCCCAACACTTGTAATAAATCACTTTCATTTCCCATTGATCTCTGACTCCTCTTCCCCTTTCCATGTTGGAGAGAGAGACAGGACTGGTGAATGGGGTCTGGGCACCCCTAGATGCGAGAGCACCAGACATAACATATTGATATATGATTATTTTCTGTACCAGTTTCTGCATTGTGCTTTGTGCAAGGAAAGAAAATTCACCCAAGTGAATGAAACTTTAACACATGAATAAATTTTACACCTCCATAGCGTATTAAATGGGCTTTGACTCTTTTTTTAGTATCACCTATATGCATGAAAAGCAAATGGGATCATTAGGTAATGTACACTTGCTTAAACACTGGAACACTGCTAAAATCTTGTTACTCAGTATAATTTGTAGGAGGTCTAGCTTCAAAATAACCTTCAATAAGGTAGGAAATTGGAAAACATAGGACCTACCTGTCATACCCCACTGAAACAGACTGCATTTTAATAAGGCTTTGCAAGATCCATTTTTATATTATAAATTTAGATGTTCTAAATGGAGGAATGCAAGATAACTGATTCTAAATTGAAGTATGAAATGAGATAATGTGATGGATATATTTCTTTGAACAATTAAATAATTTTAAAGATAAGAATGTGTAATTTGCATTTTAATATTAATAGTTTAGTATGAAGTATAATAATCTCTACACTTGCCATTGTGCAAATGGTTTTGAAGTAGAATGAATGCCTTTCTTTTCTTGATTTATCTGTGAGTTAATCAAGATCAAGTTTATTAGTACAGACATTACAAAAGTAATTTACTTATGTTTCATGCAAAGCATGTTTAAAGAGTAAGGTTAGGTTTAAAGGACATGTTGAATATTCTTTAATTTTCTGTGCTCTCACAAAAAATTCTTTCCTTATTTGTTTTAGGCATCCATCTCTATCCAATTCATTGTCAAAATTCACAGCATATCAAAGACAAGAGGAAACTATTACCATTAGTGTTTGGAAAGAATCTTAGGAAAAAGTAATGAAAAGAAAATGTAAATAAGTAAAGTAATTTCGCCTATTTTATAAAAGTAAACATTTTACCCATTTCTGTCAATACACTTAGGTTCAATGAGCAAAGATGTGGCTAATATTCTGGAGGTTTTGCTCACATTGTTTACAGTGGATCAGAAACTGATACGTCCTGCTGATTGTCAGAATTCTGATCTTGGATTCCATTCTACTCTCCACAGAGGTACTTCTATGTGTTCATTAACCTTTCAACTGTGAAAAATGGCAATGTCAGTCATGTACACAAAGCTACGTGCTTTACTTAGCTCTGCCAATATGGAGTTCCCAGCAAAGTGTGTTCTTCCATCACTCTGAACCAGTGTGGAGAGGGACTTGCCCCAGTGCTGGTGCAGTCATAGAAGAAAACACTTTCTTGTGATTACTAACCTGTGGTACGATTTTCTGGTGGTCTTCGTACTAATTTTCCTTCTAAATTCAACTCAAATTCCTATTCATATGGCCCTTCATTTCAAAACTAACGACTAACAAACAGTTCTCTGTCTTCCACTTTCTTGGGCTTCCCCAACTGCCAACATTGTAAGAAAGTACTTTAAGACCATGAGCTCATATTGTTAGATTGAATCCACTGGATAAATTTTCTGTCTGAAGATTTATTGTGTCATTTGATATAAAATAATCAAAGAAGTGACATCATACTCACGAGTTTTGAGAATTAGACCAGATATTTTGTGAAAAAAGTGAAGAAATTTTAAAATGTTACATAACACATTCTCTTCCTTGACTAAAGTCAATTCCCAGACCTAAAGCCTACTGATTACACATTTCTTGAGAAAAGGGTTACTAAAGCTACATACAGTATTTTTCAATTCTTTACCAAACAAACATACAGTAACATTTCATGGAGTAGTGCATATTTCATTCACAACCAATGTCCTTATTTCTCCACATAATGGCTGATTTTTAATGACTCATAACTGATTGCCTCCCTAGATATTTTTCTCAATCATCGTTGTTCAAGGGCGTCAAATTTCCATTATGAGGCTTCTCCAGAAGTAGCTTCCAACCAGAGACTGAGCAATGTGTTGGACAAGGCTGTTTGCATTTGAGTTGTGAAGGCCTCTTCCTAACTAGGGCCTCCTTCTGCCATGACTCATTGGTAAAATCCTGTTCAAACCTATTCCTGCTTATCTCATGTGACTTCAGATATATTCCCGAAAGCAGAGAACACATCTGATGCATAAATTTCTGCCTCTATGCTTGATTTCTAAAATTATTAGTTTAAAAAAAGTCATGAAGAAATGAAGGTATCTAGATTTTCTGAGTACTACTAGATCCAATGTCTGGGCTAACGGATCGTGAGTAAACTAAAATACTGATGAATCTAATCTCACTAACAGGAAAACCAACTGATATTATAAATCACATTGACTTATAAAATTCTCACTTCACATGTGGCACAGGGGTGAAAATTTTATGTATTCTTTCATGAAGAAACACTAACCTACACAATAGATGTCTGTTTTAAGACACTTGGTGGTTTTAGCGACAATGTCACTACTGATTTATAGGAACTTGCTATCTAGTAAAATGTGCTATTGTTTTTTTCCTTTGTTATTTACATATATTAACCAGAAAATCCAACCATAAAAAACACATATTGACATTCACAAGAGACATATTTATATATATTTCAAATACAAATCAATGTGAACTGACATTTTTACTACAAAGATCAGAGTTCAAAAACAAAGGTCTTATATCATTTATTATTTTCCTAATCCTGTCTAACAAATCACTAAGGACTTAGAAAAGTAATGCTCATTTATCAGCTCATATTGCTGTAGGTCGGAATTGCAGATGGGATTGACTATTTTCTCTCCTAATAGTTTCACAAGACCAAAACTGTATGTGAGATAAAATGAGTTCTTATCTTATACCTTCTAAAGAATCAATTTCTGAACACATTCAAGTAGTTGGGTAAACTGTGATCCTTACTGTATAGAACAAAGACTCTTTTGTTTTTATTACAAATTTCTAGTATGTGTTCTTTCTTCTTGCAATTTTCTTCCACTGCTTCATATGTACCTTCCTTTATCTTCAAAGCCAACAATGGTAAATGCAAGCCATTTCATGTTTTAAAACTCACTGCTTTGCTTGCTGCTATGAATCTGAAAAAAATATGTTGTTAAAGCTTGTGATTATACTAGGTCTTTTGTCATATAAAGGAATAGCTATTAAGGGCTATCTGGCATTTACACTTTACACCCATGCAAATGAGACAAGGCTATCCAAGTGTAAAACACACTGAAGATCATTATTAGAAACATAATGCTAGACAGCTTATATATGAAAACAAGTATATTTGCCCATAATTAGTCAACAAGCAGAATACCTAGAATTTTCTGCCAAATTTTATGTTCACAGTACAATTCCAAGTAATAAAACTTAGGGCCCATCAAATAAGAGATGAGCAAATGTACTTAATGCTCACAATACCCTAATTGAATACCACTCTGATAATACATGCAAATAAATGACTAGAGTTCAATTTTGTTTTTCTTCTATCCATGAAGTCTCCATAAATTCCCAAATTTTCTTTGAAATGGCAAAAACAGTGACAGGATTGCAACTGCAAATGATTGGATGCTCATTTTCCACCCACACCAATATACTGGCACAGTAACCTCCAAAATGATGGTGTTAGTAAGTAGGGCATTTGGGAAGTGGTTAATACACTTAGATCTGTCAGCAAGGGGATGGTGGCCTTCTGAAGTCTGAAGCCTTGGAGAAGCTGGGCATGTCTGTCATTCTAGTCTTTTTGGAGGTAGATGCATAAACATGGAAAGTTCTAGGCTGACCCAGGAAACAGTGAAATTCTGTTCAAAATAAAACTTAAAAACATGTCTGTGGGGGTTGATGTTTGCCAAGCAGGTGCTTATGGCACTGAGCTAAAAGATCCTCTCCAAAAATGGGCAGCTGAGCTGAGCACACAGTTCTCAGATGGAGATATATAAATGGCTAATAAATACATGAAGAAATGTTCACCATCACTGGTCATTCAAAAAATGCAAATTAAAACAACATTGAGATATCATCTCAATAGCTGAAAGAATAGCTTCCATCAAGAAATCAACTGACAACAAATGTTGGCGAGGCTGCAGGGGAAAAAGGAACACTGCTCCACTGTTGGTGGGAGTGTAGACTGGTGCAACCACTAAGGAAGTCAGTATGGAGAATTCTCAGAAGAATAGGACTGGAAGCTCCATTCAACCCAGCTATTCCCCTCCTGGGTATTTTCCCAGAAAAACTGAAAAGTTCATATCACAGTGATATATGTGCACCCATGTTCATAGCAGCCCAATTTGTAATAGCTAAATCTTGGAAACAACCAAGATGCCCATGAACCGCAGACTGGATGAAAAAGATGTGGTATTTAGCATTAAAAAAGCAACATAATATTTTTATAAGTCATTCATTCATTAGAGTGTATTTACTGAACTAACACCTGTCAAATTATGAAAAATTAAATAGTAAACAAAAAACAAGATACTTGTCATTATTGTATTTCTGATGGATGATATGGAAGAAAAATGCACACATCATAATTATGATGTATAATAAATGGTAAGATTAAAGGCAGGTGACTATAGTATGAGACATCTAGTCCAGTACATACATGTATGTGACATTATATAGTAAAAGGTCTCTCTTTTGTCTCATCTAGATATCTGTCAATCTAGTTTTATTACTTAATTTTAATGTTTCAAAAGCTAGAGTAATAACTTACTTTAAAAATATATAAACATCATTTCACAGCACTTGAGTATTATTTTCATTGTAATATAATTTAAATATTTCAAGTTAAAACTAAAATGTTTAGAACTTGTAGCCTTTGTATACCTTTAAAATTAAAGCTTGTTTGGTAGTAAAAAATAGAATTATGTTTGTTTTACATTACTTAAATATCTATTTTCTTGCTGACAAGTTTCTTCTGAAGCTGTAAATATCAAATTTTCTATCAGAAGGATATATGATTATGAGCTGATTTAATTCTAAATAAATTTTGTACAAATTGTTTCTTTTATCCAGTGGTCAAATCCCATTCATTCATTTCCGCCTATTGGCATTAAGCCCTGATTTTGCTGGCACATGTGGCTTGTATATTACCTCTCATCCCACCTCTTTACCACTCACATAGGACCATGGTACTATTGGTTGCTAATATAGAGATATTTGAAAAACATGGACATATTTGGAACAACATGAACACCAGACATATTATTATATCTGTATTTCAGAGGTGCACAGTTCATAACTTCTTTCAATAATGTGTCCTTCACAGGGAGTTTAAGTCGGCACAGGCTGCACATAAACTGTCATGTTGGACTGGAGATGAATGTGCATGAATAAAGTTAGTACCTTAAAAGTGATATAAGAAATACACCAAGAATCAAGCAAAATAAGAACAAGCAACAATATAATTAGTAATTTTAGTATCTTCATTTTGTTTCTTAAAGATATTAGCGGTTTCTCTACACTCATTACAAAGAAGCTATAAAATAACGAGGCTTTGGAGATTACAAAATGTGAAACTTGTCAGTAATTATGTACTGCTCTATCAAATATTAGATAACTTATAAAGAGCAGAAATTAATTGTGTCATGATTTTGAGGGCTGACCATCTAAAATCAACATGATGGAAGTCAGGTGTGCGAAGGCTTCTGTTCTTTTTACCAAAAGACTTGCTGCGTGAAAAGGTGGAACGGACTACAGGGGAAAAGTGCTTCTATCGAGCCATGTTATGATCAGATGAATCCCACTCATGAGAGCAGGGTATGAGTTAAAATGCAAACTGTTGTACTGAACAGTGGCTTCTGCATGAATTTTGGAAGGGACAGAAACTTTCAAGTCCCCCGAAACCATTACTGTCGCTTACGCTTCTCTAGCAATGAGTCCCATGAGCACTGTAGTTTTTAATTTCATTACAGTAACAACTAGTGTCATGAGTCAGTCTCAAAAATGATTCACTGCTAAAAGCTAAAATATTTTCTGCTTGTAATTGTGGTAAATGCCAACTATCTTGGAGGCTGATTGTCAAGATAATTGCAAGTTTGAAATGAACCTGGACAATTTAGTGAGACAATATCTCAAACAAAAAAACAAATGAAGGAACACAGGCTGGTGTTCCATCTTGGCTTAGATCTAAGATGTCTCCCAAAAGTCTCTTGTATTTGGATGATGGTTAGATTGGGGGTGCCATATTCATCAGTGGATTCATCCACTGATGACTTAGTCGCTGAATGCACTGTTGGGAGTGGGGCCTGTTTGGAGGTGGGTACCTGGAGGTGTAGCTTGGTGGGCTGTATTCTTGTCCCTTACCCCTCTCTTCTCTCTAGACTACCTGACTCCCATGGGTGGTGCAACTTTCCCTCTGCCCTGCCTGTGCTTCTGCTTCATCTGGTTTCCAACTTGGAGCCATGAAACAAAATAAACCTTTCTCCTCGAAGTTGAAGGTGTGTGTATTTTGTCACAACATCAGGAAAGTAACTAATGCAGTTGGAGGTGTAGAATAGTACACACATTTTAAAAATATGTATTATGTATAATATATACAACAAGCATACGTAATATGTATATATAAAATATATAATATAAAATAAATGGCATGTATTGTTTGCATTACTATGGATTAAAGGGCTTCACTCATTCTAGGTACGTGTGTAACCATTAGGCTACATGCCTGGCCCTCATTTTTACATACTTTATACATTTATATAAATGAAATTGCATATTTTGTATTGTACACATTGATTTTCATATTATAAATTAATGTGATTTTATACTTTGGTAATTATATCATAATTGCCTATAATTTATTAATGTCTATGAATAATTTACTAAGTCAACTGAGAAGTAAAGAGTATTTATTGGAAAACCTAAACTCAGTTTTAGAATACAAAAATTACATGTCTTGGTCTCTTTTTGTGTGGATTAATATTTAGAAAGGTAGATTATATGAGAAGTGCTGTGTGATAACTGAAAATCAACAAGTGTTTTATCATTAACCTAAAAGAGTAAAAAACTTAATATTTTAAAGTACAGAATGCTGTTCTAAAGAACAGAATAGACCCATATAACATATTGTTATGTTTCTTTTATCTTGAATTTGAAATTATCAGCATATAAGAAATGATGCAGAACAGTTGATTGGCTTTTTTATACAAAAGGAGTGTTACTTAGTTTCAATTTACTTTTCCCAAAATACAACAAAGTAGATAAAGTGTCTATATCAAAAAGTTTATTGTATTCACTGAAAAGTAATCCAAATTCAGGTACAAGTACAGAATTTCAGATTAGATAATTCCAATTCCTTTTTTAAAAACTCAATTCCTCAGATGCATAAGAATTACATAAATAATATTTTTGAAAAAGTCTAAAAATATTTTTATCTATAGTTAAAAACATAATATATATATTTGGTTTTACTTTACATTAATATAATATTTATTTTTAATATACAGACAAATACATTATCCTTATTCTTTTAAAATTCAATGACTATTCAATATTATAGCCTTTTTCACTGAAATGATGACAAAATAAATACTAGATAAAGAAATACACTGGTAACACAGATAAAAATTTTTTCAGGTTGAAATGGAACTATTTTGGACAGAACTAATTTAAACTTACATGAAGAAATAAAGAACTCAAAGCAAATGTGCGATCAATTGTAAAACTATCATAAATTTTTGTAAATCTGCTCATGAGTTCTATCTTATTTGAAAGAGTGATATATGTAAAAAAAATCTATTGAAAAGGCAGTATCATTTTAACTTTGATCTATAATTCTAGTTTTTGTTTTCTATATAATGTGAATGTTAATGAATCTTAAAAACAAATAATTTAAGCTTCTAGGACACATACAAAGACTTTTCTATTTACATCAGTGATCTAAAGACACACTGACTGCCTTAATGAAAGCAGACTATTTCAGGCTTTTAAGTTTAACAAATATAAATTCAAATTATAGTACTACAATTTTAGGATGTTCTCTGTAATCCCTCACACACTAGGAAAACAGCTATAGAAGATGAACAAAATGGAAAAAAAGATGTTTAAATTACCACTAAAAAATGTTGGAGACCACTAAGAAATGGCTTTTAGCAGGACTTAAATTTTACTCATTGGCTTTCTATGTTTATCTGTGAGTCTGTCCTAGGCCCCGGCCCCTTGCTTGGTGATGGGAGCTGATTCCTAGAAGTGAAACTCTGTGAATCATTGGTCCTTGCTAAGGCCTGTAGTGGCCTGTGAGGCCAGAGATACCTCAAAGGGCAAGATAAGGCCACAGCTGAGGTCAACTGGCTCAAATATCAGTTAAGCAGATAGAGACTGAAGCTGCAGGCATCTCACTACTGCAGGCATCTCACTCTTACCATAAATGTCAGCACTGAAATAAGATGTTTCTTCTCAAGTGGCATAATGTACTACTTGGAGAAGTCTTTGAAGTCTTTGACTCCCAAGTCCTTTTCATTTCCTGCAGTTTCCTCAGTTTTCCTGCTCTTTGTTTGGACCTAATAAATATGAGCGGGCCAGAGGAGTCTTTGTCCTAGCCCTCAGTGTCTTGAACTCAGCTAAAGGGTTTTGATTCCCCGTGGACCCCTAAAATTATATTCTTATCTCATTTACTTAACTCTTTACCATACACTTATTTGGGAGATTGAGGAACTAGGTGAGGACATGATAACAAAATGTTAACCAAACAAAACAAAAGGAAAAATGCAGAGTGTAATTTATAGGACCAAACGGATAAGTAAACAACTTTAAAGTAAGTAGAAAACAAATACCCAAGGGACAGAAGTCCTTTCTTGCGAATGATTACTTTAAATGTTCTCAAAAACTGTTTTAATGATAAAGCTATATCCTGTCTGCGATAAACTCAATTGGGATTCAAATTCTAAAGTACATTTGAATTGAAATGATGGAAAAATCTGTAACAAGAATCAAAAAGATCAGGAATGGAAAACTGCCAAATAGAATTTAAGTCAAAATGTTATAAAAGATTAAGAAAGGGATTATATATTCAGTGGAAAGTTCAATACAGCAATAATATGAAACAATTATAAACATTTACTCTTCTAGGAATAGACTCTCAAAATGAAAAACTGACATTTAGAAGGAAGACAGGAAGGCTTTTAGCAATGGAAAAGTCAATTCTCCCCTGTTAATAATAGGTAAGAAAACTAGGCAGAAGATACAGAAAGCAGAGAATCAGCAAAATAAACCCACTAGATCTAACACACAGAGGAAAATGTGCTCCAGACCAATAGCATTTCCATTCTTAACTACACATAGGAAATTTTCCAAGATCAATTATCCAGCCAAAAATGAGATGTCAATAAATGTCAAAAGTCACAAATAATGCAAATTGTATTTTCTAAAAGAATTAGGATGAAGTTAGATAACAGTAGTAAAACCGAAAAATATATATATCCATAGAAATTAAACAGCATGGACTAAAATAACAAAAACATCAAAGAAATACATTTCCCTTGTGGGTCTCTGGCTTCACTTTAATATGCTGTGAGAGTTTACTTTGCTGGAGTTACATCTCGTTGTATATGTTAAAGTGTTTATTGTTGTAATCAGCGTAGTGCATTTTAAAAAAAGCAATAAATTCTTAAAATAGGAAAATCTAAGAAGATTTAGAGTACCTTCAGGTTTACTTAGATTGCAGAAAAAGTGTTTGGGAGATGACAGTAGCCAGAGAGTTTTGATTTGGGATAACAAAAATGGCCCAAGTTTGATTGTTGTTATAGTTGCAAAACTGTCATTCTGCTAAAATCTACTGAGTCCTGTATTTTAAGTTCATAATTTTGGTGGTATGCAAATTTTATTTCAACAAAATTGTTTTATTAAAAAGATCAAAAAAGAAATTACAAAGAAAGTGAGAGTATATTAAAAGGTAAATTAAAATGAATGCACAACCTAACAAAATGTCCAGAGGCGGAATATACACTATAAACACATATGTAAAAGAAAAAAAAAAACATTTGAAATCAACAGTCTCCATTTGCAACATCAGAAATTAAAAGACAAAAACAAAGCGAACTCAATATAAGTAGTAGGAAAAGTATAAAATTATGACAAAGAAAAATAAAGCAGACAACTGAAAAAATGAAATGCAAAGTTCATTTTAAAAAAAAAAATGATAAATTTTAAACACTTGAACCAAGAAAAAAAGAGGGCAGTCTCAACTTGCTAAAATCACAAGTGAACTAAAGTTTTCCATTATTAGTGGTTCTTAAGCAATAAAAAAGAAAATAAAGTGGTACTATGAACAAGTGTGTTAAAAATTTTAATAAAACCAAATGAAAGGAAGAATCTCCCAGTAATACAAAAGCTACTATATCAGACAGAATTAATTGGAATATACCTATAAATATTAAAGAGACTTTGTAATAAAAAATATGAAAATTCTAGTAAACATTTAAGGAATAACTGTTCTTTTATGTGAAAAACCTTGAAGATTTGACAAACAGCTTTATTAGAAATGATTTAAAAACTTGAGCAAAGCAATAGTACACAAAGTCAACACACAAAACTTGGATATATAACACACAAAACTTGTGATTTTAGCAAGTTGAGACTTCCTCTCTTTTTCTTGGTTCAAGTATCTAAAATTTGCCATTTGTTTTTAAAGAATAAGCACACAAAACTTGGATATATATGTATACACACAAATATATATATATATATATATATATATATATATATACAGACAATGAACACTTAAAACATAATTACTAAAAACATTGTAATAGCAATATAATCTAAAACTTAAATTTCTTAGTGATTAATTAAATCAAAAAGGTGAAATATTTTTTCACTGAATACAATATTATGCTTCAGAAATAAATAATAGATAACAAAATAAAATGAACAGATATCTCATGATAACACACTAGAAGACTATTACAATGTCTATACAACCCAAAGTTTTCTACAAATTCAAAATAATCTGTCAAAATCCTAGTAGCAATTTTTTTAATAGATTAAAATGTATATGGTTACCTAGGACTGACTGCTCAATACATACACTAGATTTGAGTCAATTTTTAAAGTGAAAACAAAATCATCATTTATTATTGGACGTCGAGTTGCAGAGAGAATTAATGTATGCTTAGGCTTTTTACGTATTGGATTCTCACGTAAGAGCTTTAAAATATTCTGGATTGTAAAATTTAGCATGAATGATTTATTTGTTAAATTGCTGAACTCATCTAAATTTAAAAATAAATACTTTCTTGGAGAACAGAAATTAGGTACTCAAAACAGGTCCTCCCAAATACAGCAAACTGATGAGATTCCCACAGCAGCAAGTAAAGCTATGAGTGATAATGATGATCAAGAAGAGAAACTAAATTGGATGTCTGAAACTAATAAAACACGATAAACTGAAACTTGGCAGCACATGAAAATCAAGTAGTCAAATGAGGTTGCCTGGTGAGGATGCTTATTTCCTTTCCTTTTTATATTTAGAACTATTTCTCAAGCTTATTTACTACATCATATATAGGAGATAAACTGCCAGGTTTTCTCTGTGCCATATTATAAAAATACTGAATCGTATAATGCTAAAAATAAAAAACAAAGTATAGAGAAGACTGATTCATATAGTGGAAAATGGACTGAACCAATCAGTGGTAAAAAGGAATTCTATTATTTAAAATAATCTGCATTCTGATACAGACCCACATACTTGCTCTTTAGAAGTAACAACACATTTGAATATATTTTATTTTGTGGTCACTGTGATTTTATTTTGAATCAAAGTAAAGCTGATATTTTATAGCTGGTATATTTATGGATCATTTTACTGAAATTATGTAAAAGTATTACAGTCAATGAAAGCAACATTAACAGGCATCATTTCTCCATTAAAATTATATTTTATTTTATTTCCATTTATTCCTAAGTAGATTCGACTGCAGAAGAGTAATTATATCACATTAAACGTGATGTTTATTAATGTCACACAATGGTTGCTCTATTTGTATTCTTAAGTACTAGTCAAAGATTTTGACCTATTGAAAACTCACAGTTAACTGAGGAATAAATGAGTGAATCTGGAAAACTACCATAGAACATTTTTAAGATTTTTGGTTATTTAAAATATTCATAATATCTAATGAGAATTCTCTAGAAAAATGTGTGTTAAATTACAAATCTAGAACAATATGTGTTAAAATAAATAGGTGTGTAGAATTTTCGTCTTTAGTTTTTACATTTTGAAGGCTGAAGTTTTAAGTTTTAATGCTGAGCTTCATCCCTATTGCCTTTTTTATTTTAATTTTGGGACAGGGTCTCAGAAATCACAAGGACACGGCTAGGGATTTAGCTCAGTGTCATAAGTGCTGCCTGGCAAGTGCGAGGTCGCAAATTCAATCCCTGGTACGAAAAGTAAAAACAACAACAAAAAATCATGAAGGTGCCCAGGCCTATCTCAAATTTTCTATCTTCCTAGTTCAGGAATAATAATATTTTACACTTTAAACACTTTTACACGCCCATCACTGGGCAAAATGCCTTCATGTGTCTGTGATTATTTATTTTAATTACAATAGCCTACTGATTTGTCATCATATTGATTTTCAGTTTTCCTAGGCATAGCATTGCTCAGAGAAGTCACATGGCTGCCCTAGACCGTGAACCTTTGAGACTCTAGTGCCCAAGATCCAACCCCAACCCCATTTATTTATTGCAAAGTGCCGACACTGCAATTAAACTTAATTATTTAGGTTTAGCTTAGAAAAAAATAACACACATATTAACATTTTTTATAAAATAATAAGCAAACACACTAATACATGTGCCATGGGTTCATCACCAGTGCCCTGGATCACACAGGTAGTAAAGAACTAGCAAACAGCTTAGTCGTGGGGACACAAATAGTAACGGGTCTCTAGATGTTCAGATCCATATCAATGGCTAGGTGTCCTTGTAGCATTATAGTGCCTCTCTAGATGTAATGAAAGCATGAATTAAGATAAAAATGAAAAATTTCCCTGCTAACTCATAAACTGACAGAGAATAACTAGCTGTTATTGCTGTGAGAAAAATGTAAGTACCTGAGAAATACTTAGCTTTGCGATGATAGTTATACCCCACCACTGATGAGAGCCCACTGGGCACTCGTAGGTAGGCAATGGTGATTACCTATAGAATGATGTTTGCCTATTAGCCTAAAAAAGTTTTCTGCATCATCTGAACTTCAATGAATTAAAGACGAAGAAGAAAAGTAGAACAAGATAGCCCCTGATTTTTCTGAAGAGATACAAAAACAAAGCCAGATTTCAAATCAAATGTAAATTTGTGCCTTTAGTATGTTAACCATAGCTACTCAATAAAATAAAGCCAGTAGCTTAGGTCTGCATTAACACTTCTGTCTGTATTGAAGCAAAGCGACCTGGAATATCTTATGCTAAGAGAAGAAAAAAGATGGAGAAATTTATTCGCTAATTTGTTTTTCTCTCTTTCTTTTTCTTTTGTTTTTTTGTCTTTCTTTGAAGCGATTTTACCGAACATGCTAACTTGAGATTTCAGGAAGCCACACTGAGCAGCCATAATGTGTCCCTGGGAGGTGCTGTGTCCCCCAGTCCCAGCTGTAGCAGGGCTTTGACTCCATCTGCACTGAGGAACCACACCGAAGCTCTGTTTTTCACCTTAGAAGCTGTATCATAGAGAAAGATACTCAGTCTAGTCGTTTTAAAAACACCAGGAAAAACCAGAAGCCAAATTACTGTTGTAGAAATAGGTTAAATTTTATTGAGCAAGATCTGGGTAATGAATGGCCCCAACTGAGCAGGAGAGATTCACAAAGTGGGGCCAATACTGCTGCCATTGGCAATACTGATATTAATACTGCCTTATGTTAATATCTGTCTCATAATAATATGAAAATGATATGAGCTCATATAGTCTGCAATAGCACAAATGAAAATCTAACCTTTCAATGAAGGGATAACTGTAATAGAGAAAGCATTCAAATGGTTTAACAAGCCACGTTACAGCTGCTGAAGGTGATCCTAGCAACGCATGTAGCTGACGTTCATCGTTTCTCTACCCAGCCATACATTTGAAGTTTTGTTATTCGTAGCGCTTCAGAGGCTGTTGCTTGCTTGCCTATAGGGACTGAGCCCGTGAAAGTGCTGCTCTCAGGCAAGGAATGCTAAGCACCCTGAGTAGTGAGCACGATTCTTTCTTCTTAATGAGAACTTAACATGGAAGCATGGGGACGCACCCCAGTGAATTGCCTCAGTTTGCAGTGGTGCATCCTCTCCATTATATAAAAGCTATTTTAGTTCTTTACAGAAATCAGAGTCAATCTTCCTAATTAGCATATCCTATGTCCACTGGCAGGAGGAATCCAAATTTGACAGTTTAGCGTCACAGTTTTATTTCCACTTCATTAAAGTTATAACTTTTTCCAGGAACAGAAATATCATCCACTTCTCAAGGGATCAAGAAGCATAACCTGCTACTATTTTAACTTGGTAGTATAAGAAGTAGAAATTTCACAAATAGATCTTTCTAAATAATGGTTAAAGGGGCAAACTTTCTTCAACGATTTGATTCTCCGACTCCATACACCGCAGTGATTTGGATCTAACCCTGCATATTGAGTGATAGTTTACAGAATACAGTGCAACTGATAGGACATTGCCTGAATTTCTCCAGGAATTTCTGCTTTAATAGGCCATTATATAGACCTAGGATTAAGTGGTACACGCCTTGTCTGTCATGTTGTACCTAGTAATGTGATATATAGTAAAATAAATGAACCACACGATTTTGATTCCACAGCTGCTCAGCTTTATATAAAATATCTTTCTTTATCAGAACAAGCTATTCACATTACATTGCTTGAGAAAGCATTCTGGGCTATCTCTCTGTAGGTGTCATGCTTAGGATTCAGCAAGAATACTGCTCACATACTAGTCACTTACTAATGACCTTGTTAAATAAACCTACTATCATGTAGCCCATGTTAAGAAAATGCATTGCAACTCTGGCCATTATGACAAACAACTTCATGTGCCTGTGAAGCAAATATTTGGAATATGGAGGACAGAGGCTTTGTAAAATCCTGGGACCACAATAATTTTCACCTCTCTGCATTCCCTGCATGCTGCTTTCCAGTGGGCATGAATGTGAGAATTTAAGATTATAAATTTTATCAGTTTTCATCAATCCATTCATATATCTTTCTAAGCCTTTATTTCTCTTATGCTCTAGAGCTGTGTTAGGCAAGTCCCATGTTATCCAAGGCATTGTGTTTTTATTCTTTGCATATCACTGATAAATAGGAATTGGGCTCCTATTGCTCCAGAGTGAGCAGATTCAGTGTGTTACTCAAAGCTCTGACTGCTAAGAATTTTTGTGAAATCACACTTCCTTGGAGTGTACTCTGAATGTCATGTTGTACAACTGTATCTCATTTTGTGTAAAACCTAGTGTGTTTTGTGATCTTTATGTGGACAAAGGCTGAAGTTTCCTTCCATAGCAATGTGAATGTGTAATAGAAATACGATATATAACAACAGATTAGGAAAGAGACCTCAGTTTGAAACAAATGTGACATGGAAATATAGGTTCCATTTATCTATAGTTTACGTGGGATCAATTTCAAATACACTAATTTCTTGATATATTAAAATTCTTCTATGCTTGCCTAGACTTATTAATTGGTTAATCAGTTAATCCATAAAAAACCAGTGCCCAGAAAATAAAAAAAAGTGTCCAAAATGCAAAGCTTTTATTTTGCAACCTGGGTGCTCTAATAAAACATATTATCTCTATCAAGTCCTGCAGAAGCTGCTTATAAAATGGAAATTTGTTTTCATTGACAGGATATGTGGCTTTGTTGTAGCATCCTAAGAATATCAAAAGTAGCTTTCCAGATGGTTTGTGACATACACAGTCCACACAGCTTGCATATCAGGAATGCATATCTACATTACCTTGGCTTTGCTTGGTCATGATCGCTATGAGAAAGCATCTTGTTGTAAAGTTAGATTTTACTACAGAGAACACCCTTGCTCTGCAATGCATTCTGATCTAGCAAAATTTCTATTCTTTTGTTAAGTGGATCAGGATTCTCAGCCATGGACTGTGTATTCTACATCCCAGAAAACACAGTTGTATATTAATGTTATTTCTTTGGTGTAATAGTTTCTAGGAATCTTTATTTGTGTGTGAGAGTTATTTTTCGGTAATTTTTTCAAGAATGTGGTTTTGCTTTGAATATTATATTTGGCCAAACCTTTAGTACGATCCTGCTCTTAAGGGTTTGTAGCACTGAGGTCCAGGGTGGGAATCGGTATGAAGTTTTCCCCCTGTATGAAGTGCATGTGTCCAAAATGCACACACACACACACACACACACACACACGCACGCACACACACATGCATGCACACACAAGGACTTAAAACTAAATACTTGTGTATAGACATATTAGGACTATGAAATCGACTTGCATAAGAACCATTTGTTATTTTGTTTTCACATATTAGTCAATCAAAAGAATTGTGCTAATAACTCGTGTAACTTGATTTTAATGAACCTATCAGAAAGCAGTTAGCACATTAGAAAGGGTCCCCTTTCTCTGCTGCACATTTGCACTGGCAAATGTAAGAAGTTTTTTGGAGGGATGAAACAGGGGCACATGCAGTGAGAATAATAGATCTTTCCTCAATTGGACATGATTCCACTACAGTTAATGGAAAATAGTTTGGTAAACCTGGCTAAACAGGGTTACTGAAAAGACGGTGGCTTTGATAAACCCTGTGTTCACTAGTCTGATCTTTCCATCTCATCCCTTAGATTACCAAGTTACCTGCTAGATGCCTTCATAACAAAGCATGCTGATGTGATTCTCACCATAAGGACCATGATAGGAAATATATTTGTTTTCCTTTGACTACTATATGCTGCCCTTACTTTGCAGAATCCTGTCAGTACAATTGGTATTAGAAATACCACCAGTTTCACACAGTATCTCTGTGCTATTTGAAATTTTGAGTAGATAACTAGCATATGGTACCATTTGCTCCAGTTTCACTTGAAGTTCATTTATTGTCTTAAAATGAAAAGAAAAAAAGAAACTCTTTTCTTCAGTCTCCCAGAGATTAATGAGGAACACCTAGTGTAGAATAAATTGTGACCTATCCTGAAATTCATGTTTATGTTTAACTGCTAATAGCCATACTTTGACTGTATTTGTCCTATTTTATGCTGTATTCAAATAATATACCACAGAGTATTTAAGAGATAATAATATAAAGGAGGTAAAGTTTACATTACAATTTTTGTCCTTAGAAAACCAGTATAATTCACATCTTTAGAAAATATTGAATTTTGATAACAGTTAAAGAAGGAAGGCATCATGAAGTGACGCAGAGAGGAATTATCTAGAAGCCAGAAATGCAAACTAAGAAGACAAAAATCTTTCCAACAATTTATGCTGGACTTCTAGCTTCCAGAAGGGAAGAATAAGCTGCTGTACTTTACCTCACTGACTTCCTAGCATTTTGTTAAACAGGCCTAGGAAAAGAATACATCATCCAAGTTTTAGTTAGAAGTCTACTTTAAGAGACACATTTCCAGTTCTGTATATTTTGGACAGGTCTAAAATTTTAAGTACTACACATGAAAAATAAACAAACTCCTTACACTTCATAAAATTGACATTGCAATCCCCTGGTCTAAAATTGGCAAGTCTTCCCTTCCAACTTCTTCATCTAAAACCTCTCTTTACTGATAATATAAATTCTTCCTTTCCTATCTTTATTCCTTTTATATCTCTCTCTTATCTGATTGTTCTGGCTAGAGTTTCCAGAACTATATTGAAAGGAGTGGTGATAGTGGACATCCTTCTCTTGTTCCTGATTTTAAAGTGAAAGCTTTCAGTTTTTTGTTCACTTAGTATAATATTGGATCTTTGTTTGTCATAGATGGCCTTTGTAAGTTTGAGGTAGACACCATGTATTACAAGTTTCTGAAGGGTTTTTATCATGAACATGTGTTGGACTTTATCGAAAGCTTTTTCTGCATCTATGGAAATGGCCATGTGGTTTTTGTTTTTGGTTCTGTTGATATGGTGTAGCACATTTATTGATTTGTGTATGCTAAACCATTCTCTGCATTCCTGGAATGAACCCTTCTTGGTCATGATGTATAATCTTCTTGATGATTTGCTGCATTGTATTTGTCAATATTTTGTTGAGAATCTTTAAATCTATGTTCATTAGTGAGATTGGCCTATAGTTCTCCTTTTTGGGTGGGTCTTTCTCTGATTTTTGTATGAGAGTAATGCTTGCCTCCAGGAATGATTTAGGGAGGACTGCTTTCTTTTCAATTTCATTGAAGAGTTTAAGGAGTATTCGCATCAAATCTTCTCTAAATTTCTTGTAGAATTCAACCATGAATCCATCAGGACCTGGGCTTTTCTTTGTTGGTACATTTTTTTTATTACCTTTTCAATTTCAATAGCTGATATTGGGTTATTCACAATTGCTATATCTTCTTGGTTGAGCTTTGCTAGTTCATATGTTTCTAGACATCTGTCCATTTCCTCTGTGTTTTCCACTCTCCGTGAGTAGAGATTTTCAAAATAGGTGTTCATGATCTTTTGAATTTCCATGGGATCTGTAGTAATTTCACCCTTTTCAGTTCTTATTGCATGAATTTTTTTTTCTTTTGCTTTTTAAGGTTAGCAAGGGGTTTGTCAATTTTGTTTATTCTCTCAAAAAAACAGCTTTTTGATTCATTAATTCTTTGTATTATGTTTTTAGTTTTGATTGCATTGATTTCTGCTCTAATCTTTACTATTTTCTCTATGAGCTTTGGGTTTTGCTCTTCTTTTTTTAGAAGCTTGAGATGAAGAATTAAGTTGTTTATTTGTGCTTATTCTGTTTTCTTTATATGACAATTTATTGCTATATATTTCCCTCTTAAGACCGCTTTCATTGCATCCCACAGATTACAATAGGTTGTTTCTGCATTTTCTTTGAATTGTAGGTATTGCTTTATTTCTTCTTTAATTTTATCTGTAGCCTGCTTGTTGTTTAAAAGGCTGTTATTTAATTCCCATATATTTATGCAGGTTTTGCAATTTTTTGCCATTAATTTCCAATTTCAGTAAGCTATGGCCAGATATTATGCATGAGATAATTTCAATACCCTTTCATTTACTTAAGAATGTTTTATGAGATAATATATGGTGCAATTTGGAGAATGTTACATGCACAGCGGTGAAGAATGTGTATTCTAATGTGGCTGGGTGGAACACTCAGTAAACATCTACTAATTTCAATTGGTCACATGTATGTTTCAGTTGTATTATTTCTTTTTTGATATTTTGTCTAGTTGATCTATCTCTTTGTGACAATGGGCTGTTAAGCTCCACTGTAGTAATTGTGTTCTTGTGTATTTGGTTTTTCATGTCCATTAATATCTGTCTTATATAGTTGGGTGCTCCTGTGTTTGGTTCATATATATTTATAATTGTTAGCTCTTCCTATTGAATTTTTCCATTTATGAGTATGTGGTGACTTTCTTTGTCTCTTTTAATCATTTTAGGTTTGAAGTTAACATTGTCTGTAAATAGAATAGTTACCTCTGCTTTTTTATGGGTTCCCGTAGCATAGAATATGTTTTCCATCTGTTGACTTTTAATCTATAAGTTTCCTTTTGAGTCAGATGTGTTTCTTGTATACAGAATATTGTGGGATCCTGTTTCTTGATTCATCTGTCAACTTATTTCTTTTGATAGTTGAATTGAGGCCATTTACCTTTATGGATATCACTGATATGTACTGGCTTGACTTTGCCATGTTATGTTCCAATTGTTTGCATTCTGCTTTTCCCCCTTATTTAATTGCTTGTCTTACCTGGTGCTTTCTTTCTGTTGTTCTGGAGATTATGGTCCTTTTTATCTCTGTCTAGTATGTCTTTCAATACTCTTTCTAGGGTTGTTTTGGTGGACACAAATTTTTTCAGTTGTTCTTTGTCATGGAAGTATCTTGTTTCTCCATTAAATTTGAATGAAAGTTTTGCTGCATACATCAGTCTGAGTTGACAGTTGTTTTCTTCCATGGCTTGAAGTCTCTCACTCCAAGCAAGTCTTGACTTGAGGGTTTGTGCTGAAAAGTCTGCTGTGATTCTAATGGGTTTTCCTCGATAGGTTACTTGTGTCTTTTCTCTAACAGCTTTTAGTATTCTATTTTTATGTTGTATGTCAGAGATCTTAATTATTATGTGTCTGGTTGTAGATTTATGTTGGTTGTGATTGTTTGGCATTCTATATGCCTCACTTATCTGCATGCCACATTTTTTCCCTCTGTTTGGGAAATTTTCTCCTATTATTTCTGTGACTATTTTGAATATATCATTTGCATTGACTCCAGCCTCTTCACTGTTGCCTATTAATCCTATATTGTTGCTCTTGGCATCATCATGAAGCTTCTGGATTATCATTTCATGCTGCTTTGTTGTTTTTAAAAGTTCTATCCTTGTATAATCACTAATCCTATCCTCAGCTTCATTTAAATGGTTTTGCATGCTTTGAATAGAATTTTTTTTCTTGGATGTCTCTTTCAGTTTGCTTTGTGAATTCTTATTTTCTATATTGTTCATTCAAGGTTTCAATCAGTTTCCATGCTTCTGTACTTTTTTCTCTATTTCGTCTTTAGCTGCAATCAGCAACTCCTTTACTAAGGTTGTTACTTCTGTCTTTACATGGGAAAGTATCTACAATTTGATTTCCTCTATGGAATTATGGAGTTGTTTATTTTATTTCATTTGCTATCTTTTCAGAGATTTCTGATGTGTTACTTTTGGAGTCCTCTAATTCAATGTCTCCTGCACTTGCTGATGAACTGGATGTTTGAGACTGCATTTTGCTTTTTTGTTTTGCAATTTTCCTCTTTCAAGTTAGTGTTTGGTCCTTCATACCCACTAGTGTCAACTATTGGTAATGTGTTTCTTGGTGTCCTACTGTAAGGTTGATTTTTGTCCAGTTGCTGTGTCCCACAATGAATAAGTGGGCCAGTCACCTGACTTCCTGCTGCAGGGCCTGTTGGATGAGTCCTATATTCTTCCTGGGCTGACAAGCCTAGTAGTATTGATGTAGGTCAGCTTTTAGTTCTTGCTAGTACTTTATCTTCAGGTTATTCCAGGTCATCAAATCTTCCTGTCTACAGTGTTTGTATTGACTGAGGCCCTACTGTGTCCCTATTGTGTTCCTGTGTATCTCATTAGCCTTTTTGATTTTCTTCAAGGGCGGTGTTTCTTGGCACACTCCTCACTCTGCCTGATATTTTCTGTGTGTAGGAAGGGGTCACCCTCACTCTAGTCAGACTTATCAAGGTCTTACAGTTAGTTGGAGGGAGCTTTACTACTGGCCCTATTTATCAACTGTACACCTCTATTTTAGGGGCATACTCACTACAATGACTGGAGCCAGCTGAGATCTTCTTTCAGTGAGGCAGTCACTCAATCTCCCTTCAAGCTAGCACAGATAATCCACTGTAGTCCAAAGTTCTTCTGGGTGCAGAGTTCCAAGTTTGCCCCATGTGCTGGGATTTCACTGGGGCATGTGCAGTCAGGACCCAGGGGTGGGTTCCCGGCCCTGCTGGCTGCTTGGAGTGCACCGAGCATAGTCCAGTTAGGCCTGCTGGTCCCTCTCATGTGCCTTTAACTCTCACTTTTATTGAAGTTCAAGTCCGTTAAACTTTTTCCTTTTCAAATCTAAATTAAAATATATAATGCCATTATTTATATTCACATTGAAATATATCTTGACAAACCTATACAAAATTGAACATTCAAATTTCAATAAAGTAAAATAATATTTTACTTGAAATACAAATATTAATACTATATATGATGTATAATACATATATGTATTTCGCTAGCTGTTAAAGATTCTGTGAACATTGAAAACTGTCAATGTTCTTAATTTTATATTTTTCCATTTTTACTGCAAAATATATTTGTATTGCTTTATGTATATCATGTATACATAGTCTGCCAGAAATGTATGTACACCTCCTGAAAAAAACCTTGTTTAAATATTTTAATTCTAAACACATTGAGACATCATGAGATTCCTACAAGTTACTTTGGCCTCTACAATTAGAAGAGGTGATCAAAGTGTGGTAAGTAAGACAATGTGCTGGGGGACCTTGGTTTTCGATATTGCTTTACATGCATTTCCAGTTTCTTCTCTAAGGGCTAGCAGTGCAGTGGGTCTCTGAGATATACGATATTCTCTAGTTTTCCCTATACGAGAGTAACATCCCCTGCAAAAAAAAAAATTATTAATTTTCTTTTCCTGAAGTGCATATGTATTTTTCAATGGGATCTCTATTTTGTTAACTGTCATTTTTCCATACAATAAATATGAAGAATATCAAACCATATATGACATGCATTCATCACCAATATTTTCTATATATCTATATTGCATATAGATTATCTGTCATAAATATATGTGTTTATGTATTATATGAGAGTGAAATATTTTATACTATTCCTTCAAAAAGCAATTATCATAGCATAAAATAATTTTATGAAACAAACTTTTATATTTTGATTTTGACACATTACTGAATGTATGTGAACAAATTATAAATAATATATTTCAAATAACTTGATAACATTTTGAAATAAGACATTTTTCCAAAAATCTGATATTTAAAGAAATGATATTAGACCCTTGTCCTTTGAAATACCTTGATATGATCCAAAAAGTGACTACATGATTTAGGATCTTATTTCAGTTATAATAGGAATATATAGTTCAACATTAGATACTGCAAGGTCACTAATATCAAATGCAAGATTGGTAGTGTGTTATTTTTGTAAATGTTTTTTTAAACTTGTTGTCTATTGAATCAACATTTTCTGTTTTCTTTTAGTATCACATTTTGTGATTTAATTAAATGATGCCAAATTGAATGACCCACAGTAGCAAATAAAATTCAGTTGGTAATGCATGACAGTTCTCTATTAAAAGAGATATATTTTTATGAGTAGAAAGACTATTATACAACTACATTAGACTTTGCATGCATAATTAATTAATTTCATATATGTCAAGCATTCTATTTTTAATAATTAAAAAAGACAAAAATAAAGAAAGAATTCCATAACCAATCCAACATATTTTAAGTCCATACAGTATTAAATAACCTTTATGAACCCAACTTTCAAAAATTGACAGCTTATATGTGCATTATTGGATAATGGTTTTTAATTTGGTGAAAATTGATAAAGGCAAACTAATGTGAATATGGCTATAATGTGTCTTTAACAATTGCCTATAGTTTGAGCAGAAACCACTTTCTGTAAACCAGGACAAAGTACAGGCCAGGTTTGTGCGTGCGTGTGTGTGTGTGTGTTTGGTGTGTGTGTTTGTGCGTGTGTGTGTGTGTGTGTGTGTGTGTGTGTGTAATCTGGTTGCTTCTGAGGTCATTGATTTTCTTGTGTGTTCCTTTCCAAAGTTTCAAAATTTTCTTAATATCTGTGACTATTTCACCTGCAAATGGTATTATTTACAGAGTTAATATAATTCAGAAAAATGTTTCTTTATTCTGTGATAGACGTTGACCCATTAAAGGTGTTGGTGTAATAAAAGTTTATTGTGATAGGAATACAGAATTCAACTTTACTATAGTGAGTGGTACTAATAATTTGTGAATTGCAAGTATATTTATACTCATTGAGTTTGACTATTTTAACCTTCTTCATATAATCCGATGACTAACATTTTCTACTGGCTTGTTTTAGCTTTTTTAAAAAAATGTTTTTAATTGTTAATCATATTTATGAAAATATATAATTCACTGAGAAATAAGACTAATAGAAAAGGAGCATGATTATATCAGCCCTGCTTTCAAAAAGCATTTCATATTTCATTATAACTCCTAGTACAAATCTATATTTAGCATAAACTTAGATATTACATTAGTTTACAGCTTATATTCATTTTTCCTAGGCTGTAATCACAGGTATCATGAGGTAATTATTTATACAGTAATTTTACCATTTCCCTTCTTTCAGTAAAATAGTAAATGCCCAACTCAAATACAATCTTGTGTTTTGACTTTTTTGTTTGAAAATTATTGTTTGAATTTAATAATTCTAAGATATACTTGGGTACTCTGACTGTTTCATAAATATTATATGACCCAAATTATAATTCATTACTCTAAAGTGCCAACATGAGTTGATCCTAAAAAATGATCAATTTTTTTTATTTTAAGCATAATAAAACCAAACAAAATAAAACAGAATAAAGTTAATCAAAACAGAACAATGAAAGTGATACAGAACTTCCAAAGAAGATAATATGAAATAAATGATATATTTAATTCATATAAAAATATGAAATAAATATTTATTTCATATAAAAATAACAGACTACCATAATGCTTGTTGTTATATTTAAAATAGCTTCTCATGCCATTGGAAACAATAAAGTCAAACAAAACATATAAAACAAATCAAAACAGAATAATGAAAGTGTTACTGGACTTCAAAACAAGATAATAGGCCATAAACAATGGTTGTCATAATATAGCTTGTCATTTTCAAAATAGCTGTCCATACCATCAGACATAATAAAATCAAACAAAACAAGACAGAACAAAACCAAACCAAACAAAACAACAAAAAGGATACAGGAGTTCAAATGAGATAATAGGAAATTAACAATGACTATCTCTTTTCCCTTTTAGATGTTTTCTCCCTTATCACTTTCACAATATCTATTGTGTATTGTGGGTCCCACTAACTGCTTCAGTTTTTATACTAGGGAGAAAACAGGATAACAGTAGTACTTTTATACTAAATTATTTTTGTGAGTATATATAAACATCTATTTTTAATTATGGTTGTCTATTTTCCAGGCATGGAACACATGACCTCGCACTTGCCAGGCAGATGATCATGCTACTGGGCTAAATCCCCAGCCCCATATTGAATTGTGAAAAATATACAAAATTGGCAATATAGGTTAACGATACTTTGAATTTTAGTCTCATTAACAGATGAATAGATAGATAGATAGATTTGTTGTTCTTTGTCCTTTCTTTGGGATGAGATTTCAGTATGAGTCAGGATGATGCTTGAACTCTGTAGCTGAGAGTAACCTCAAACTCATGGTGATCCTCCTGCCTCAACCTCGTAAGAGGTAGATTTCTAGGCTACTACTAAATGCTATTTATTAGCTTCTTAATAGAGTAATTAAATAATTTATTCTGTTATTCTATTTACAATGGTGCATAAATTTGAAATGTCCCAGCAAATTTTATATTTTAACTAACAAGGAACTGAAAATTGCTTGTTTTGATATTATAGTAAAGATGAAAATTAAAATTAAATTAATAAATGACTTACTGTATCTTATGCTCTTCCAAAACCCTTTTATTTTTTGTACCAGACATCGAACTCATGACCTTGCACTTGCGAGGCAGGCACTTGTGTCACTGAGCTATATTCCTGGCACATAAAAATATTTGCAGTGTTAGTTCATTTTTTTTTTCTGCTCTGAGGAAAGCTTATATTTTCACCTTTTCTACCTTTGTTCCAAAAACATCACATTAAAACATAAATGACTTTTTTTATATAAGTAATATTTTAGGTTATGGATTGAATCATTGCCTTCACACTGAACTATATTCCCAGTGTGTTTTATGTATGGTAACTCGCACGAGCCTTTGGGAAAGAAATACATACATGATTTTTTTTTTTAGGTAAATTGTCACAAATTTTCCCAGGTTGTACTGCTAGAGTTCTGGAACTACAGCATGCCCCACCACACCCAGCTCAGATAGTGTATGGAAACAGTGGAGGTGGGCTTTTGGAGAGAAGTCTCTGAAAACATTTTTCCCTGCTAATGAAATATCTCACCTTAGTTCAAAAAGCATTCACCTCTCTAAGTTGAATGGCACTCTAAGAAATTCTATTTGGAAAATCTCAGTTCTAACCTATTTATCTAAGCATTTGAAATTATAACAAAAGCGATGCCTGTATTAGGTGAACAATATCCCATTAGCCTCAGAGAAACCACACAAAAGATAACGGCCACCGCTTAACGATAAGAGGTTTCAAAATGTAATTGGAAAGTCAAGCATTGTACAGAAAATCCAAAATAAATAAAAGAAAGAAAATCCAAAATAAATAAAAAAGATCTGAATGTTATCTGTGTACTTACTTTAGCTTAGTTGTAAAAGATTTTGCTATTCTTGAACTTTTTCTGGCTATCTTCTTATTTGCCAATATATTAACTCAGTTATTATTTATTGCCATAAAATATAAATTATATCATGCTCCATAAATATTGTGCAGAAAAATCTATGATAAGCAATGCATTGAAATGCTATGAAATAAGACAGAAAAAGAAGTTTCAGAGGAATCAGGCTGTTCCACTTCATCAAAGCATTCTTAATTAGGAAGCCCTCTTAATTGGGACTTTCCCATCTTATCAAATTGAGCCTAATAACACTCAACTGTAAAGACAGGTGCTTAATTGGGATAGTAATTCTAGATAATTGGGGTGCCTGCGGGCGATCAAGAGTAGCTTACATCCATCTCATTTCAAGCTCTTATGTCTTCATAGGTATTTCCTACTGTGCTTGTTTATGTGCTAAGAATGACCTCTCTATTGCTAAAGTAACAAATACACGTTTTGAAATGGTGGCTGCAATTTTTAGTTCCAATCTTAGTTTATAATCACAGTGTAATTCTTACATATGCTGGCTTCTCTAAAATAACTGCATACTTTTGACAAGATGATTTTCTTAATAGTTAGCATTTCCAGGTGAATATTATATCAGATGATTAGCGTGTACGAACCCATAAAATCAAATACCACAGATTAAATATGCAGAGAGGAACTAAAACTATCATAATTAACACCTTTGAATACTTGAAATATAAAGATTAATCATGTATAAATAACTTACATTTAATTTTTTTATTTCTTTCATTGGAATTAAAGAAATCCAATTTCTATAATTATTGATAGTAATTTGTTATATGGGAAGTGACTAAGCAACTAAATGTCATCCCAACTCCTCTAAAATACAAGGTCATTAAAGAAGTTGAGTGAATTTATAGTTGTATATTTTGATTTATTATTTATATCCAAATATCTGAATTATGTGAACAACATACCCATAGGACTAAATTTTGTTCAGATTAAGTATGGAAGTTTACAAACTTACTAAGTGCAGAGTGTTTTACCAAAAATTAACTTGGGTAAGTGTATTACTTTATTTTGATATTTAGGACTATATTATTCAGAGAGAGCTATATTGATATGTATGCATCTAGTTTTAAATCAAGACACATAAGATGTTATATCTGAATATGAATATGTCTAAAAGGCATAGACAGAATAAATTGTGTGTAATCAAATTTCCTGATGTTTTTGTAGGTAAGTCTTTGTTAGCCTTTGCTTAAATTATTGCTTTTAATAATTTTCTAAAGTAAGATTTTAGATTCAGCTATTCCTAAGATATATATATATATATGTATATATATAATATATATATATAATATTTTACAGTAATAAGCATTATTCACGAATGAAACATTGAGCAAGGGAATTGTTCTCTAACAAGTTATGTGTAGCCTCTAAATTTATTATTCTAGTTTCATCATTTGTGAGTGTATCTTTGTTTCTTTAATTTCAGAAATGGAGTAGTCTTTTCCACAAAGATGAAATGGATGATTATATCAAATACAGGCAAGAACTTAAGCAAATAAGAGCAATCTTTTATCAAAACAGTCATTTACTCATAAAAGCTGTATTGTACAAACCATTTAGAAGATATTTCTATAGTTGCCTAGAAAATTAAACATATTACCTTGAGATACACCATTTATATTCACAGGTGAATATTCCCATTGAATTGAAAGATTACATATGCATAAACAAATAATAATAGGTTTATTCATAATCATGAAAAATAAAAGCAACCAGCACATCCTTAATAGATAAATACCTTAACAAATTATTTTATATCTATAAAATCAAATATCCTATGAGATATAAACAGTTAAGAAAAATACTGAAAGGGACTTTGAATGAATACTTTTCCATTAAAGGAGCCAATTCAAAATAGGAACATATCATTTCAAGCCAATGACATTCTGGAAAAGGTAAAATTATGAACAGTTAAATGACCACATTGTCCAGGATTAACCAACCTATGTAGAGAACAGCTGGGATGACCCTCTCTGAGCAGTGGACAGGCTTGCTAGCTTACAATCCTCAGTAAAAGCCAGACCAGTCCTTTTTTGGCATTTGGTCTTCTGCCACAGTCTAGAAGCTATCTTACCTACGTGGAGAACTTCAGAGAAACCATGTCATCTGAGTCACCTAACTCATTTGCTAGCTTCCTTCCCACAGAGGATGTTGAAGGGGACCAGCCTGCAAAGAAATCCTTCTAACTACAAACTAGTTACCCCAACTATGATCAACACAATATTTTTCTACACATCATGGTAGTTCGAGCAGGGGCCATAAATTGTTCTGCAGACATGCTTACCTGTTGTCTATGATTGATTGTGACTGAAGAGGAAACTGCTGGGTGACTTGCATGTCAGTAACACTGATATGGCATCACTGACTCTAGTGACACATCATATCCTAAGTTAGTACTGAAACTTGATTTCATCATATGCTATCTGTGTTCTACAGAAGTTCTTCCCAACTGGTATCTTGCTAGAACTCATGTTCAGCAGACTACCAGTGTCACAGTAGGCAGATTCTACCCTCAGCAGATATTTTTCTGCCACTCCGTGTTGATTTTGTCATTTTTGTCTATGAATTTACTGTAGTTCTGCCTGCCTGGGTATCTGAAAAGAGCTTCTTCCAACAGTGTCCCTGGAACTTTCTGCTTTTCTTTTTTTTTTATATAATGTGAATATTGAAATGGTCCTAGATTTATTAAAATCCTCACTCTTGTTAACCACAGCCTGAGAGTAGATCTGCTTAGCCAGAATCTGCTGAGATTTAGGTTTATTCAAGATTCAGTTGTCAGGCTCTTGATCTTGTCGGTGGACTTTAAGCCTGCATCTCTGTCTCGGCTCACATGAGGAGCACACCAAGGCAGTATGGCCAGCCAGCTGTGTGTGCAGTGTGCTCCAGGAGCCTTTTCTGAGACCTGGCGGGAAGCTACATGTTCCGTCACACCTGACAATATGCTCGAAGTCTGTGCTCTATTAAGCAAATTGTCATCCTGGTGCTAGCTACACAGAACAAGCTCTGGAGACTGTTACATTTCCCAGGTGCCTGGCAGACACTAGGTCTAATACAGTCACATGCTTTAGGAAACTAACTTTGATTTTCACTGAAGTTCCAGTATCAATCACTGGACCTAGAACCAATTCATTCATCTGTCATCCCAGAGGCAAAACTATAAGTCCAGAGACATAGCAAGAGAGATTTTACTAAAATCAGCCCGTAAAAGCTTAAAAGATGATTATATTGTTCATCTTCTCAAAGAGCAACACAATGCTACCAGGATTGCAAAGAATCATAGACTATTGTACCCCAAAATTCACAGCTGAATGCTCCAGTAGCCAACTGCCTCCCCACAAAAACAGATATGTAAATAGCCTGAAAAGTAATCCCAAAGAAACTCAATGAAATGCAGGATTAGATAAAGCAAGTATGTAACGTTAGAAAAACAATCCATGAATAAAATTTAAAATTTGATAAAGAAGTTAAAAGCTCATAAAATGAGCCAACCAGAAATCCTGTAATTCAAAAAACTTATGGGCAGAATCAAGAAAAAAATAATAGGGACTCTCAAGAGCAGATGTAAATATAAGAAAAAAATAGTAAATTCAAGGACAGATCAAATGAAAATAGTAAATTAAAGAACAAAGAAAACTGATGAACTGTAGCATAGAAAACAGAAAGATACTACAGGACAGCCTCATATGCACAAATATGTCGATAATAAGAGTACACAAAGGCAAAAACAGACACAAAAATGTACAAAATGTACACACACACAAAAATTCTAGACTGAAAATTCTGAGGCACATTATAATCAAAACATTAGATCTCAAATACAGGATGGGTACATCTTGAAAACAGGAAGAGAGAAGAAATCAATAGATATAAATTATCTCCTATAAACTATCAGAAAAAGATTTAACACAAACTTTGCAAGCCAGGATGAAATTGGATAATATATTCTGAGTGCTAAATGGAAATACTGCCAACCATGAATAGTACACCTTGTGTAGCAGGTTTTCAGAGATGCAACTGAAAAAATCCAAAGGGTTTCATTGGCTTTACATGTCTTGCTAGAACTACTAAAAGAATTCTTTGAGTTGAATTAAAGGATTATAAACAAAAATTTAAAAGATGCACAAATATAAAACAGACTGGTAGATATTTATCTATAGCCAAAATAAAATTGATTTAATTCATCAAGCTGATACATAATACCCTTAGCATTAATAGAGAAGTTGAAAAATTAAAAGCATACACCTATGTGCATATACATATATATGAAATATGTTGATAAAGAATTGGTGAACACAGTCACAGTAAACCTACACCAATTAAAGTATAGCATAAAGGTTTAAAGTTATAAAGTATCTGCATACAATTTAAATGAAAGTACTATCAAATTAGGATAAAATAAATAGGGAAACTTTGTATGCCTTGTGGTAACAACAAAGAAAATACAAACAAAAAATAAGAAAAACTGTAGCACATACATATAACAAGAAATGAGTCAAAGCATACCACTACAAAAATGCAACAAAAAATGTCCAGAGTTAAAGAGGAGAATAAAAGAACTATGTAAGTGTCACTAAAACAATAACTGGATGCTAAGATTAAGTTCTTTTTTAACAATAAGTACTTTAAATGTGAATCATTAAAATTTTGTACTAAGGAATATGCAATGCTCCAACAAATAAAGAAAACAGATCTAAAAATGTACTGTATACAAGATCTTAGTTTTAAACTAAAAAAATGCACTGATTTTAAATGACAAGATAATGGTAAAATAGGTTCAATGTGGCTAAACTTAGATAATTAGAATTCGAGCTGACACTACATAAAATATAAAAAGTCATTATAATATGATGAAAGAATCAAGATTATCTTTTATATATATCATATATATGATATATATCATATATATAGATATAGATAGATAGATGATAGATAGATAGATAGATAGATAGATAGACTCAAAATTAGAGGATGTGAGGCAAGTATTAACAGGCCTGAATATATATTGAAATCCAAAAATCATAGAGAATTTCAATACTCCACTTTCAGTAACAGATGGGTCATTCATCAGAAATAAAAGTAATTCTTAGAACTAAACTAAACCATATGTAAATCAACCTACATATATATAGGTTTTATATGTATATATTATATATATATACTTTATATATACACATTACATAGAATGTAAATATGAATAATGTATATTCAGCAGCATAAGTTCTCAGCATCACATAGAATATTCTACAGCATACAACATATTGTAGTCCAGGATTTAAATAGAAGAATATGGAAAATATTTAAATAGATTTAATTAGATTTTAATAGAAGAATATGGAAAATATACTAAAGTATATTCTTGGACTAGAGTAAACTAAAATTAGAAATGAATAATAGAAGAAAGAATTTTGACAATTTTAGGAATACATGGAAATTAAGAAATATGTTAGTGAATAATGAACAAGTTGGGTAAAAAGGTAAAGAAAATTAAAAATAATGTCATATAAATAAAAATGAATACAAGACATAACATTACTGGCAAGTAACAAGACAAATTCAAGGAGAAGATTACAGTCATAATTGTCTACCTCAACGTACAGGTCTCACATAAATAAATTAGCATTAAGCATCAAGAAATTAGAATGAAAATAAACTAAATCTCAAATCAAAAGAAGTAAGAAGAATAATAAATATCAGAGCAGAAATAAATGAAGCAGGGACTAGAAAAGTCACAGAAATCTAAAAAGTAGTTCTTTAAAATGATTAAAAAATGAAAAAATTTGTCTAATGAAGAAAACAAGAATGATGAATAAATGGAAGTTGAATCAAAAATGAGACTAAGAGTCAGACAAAGACACTTATTTTCTTCATACCTATTTAACTTGCTTCTGGTGGTTCTAAACAGACAATTAGACAAGAAAAAGATATCAAGCATTATCCAAAATGTAAAGGCTCCATAGCTTCTCCAATGTTTGTTAATATTTGATTTCTTGATGCTAGACATTTTATCTGGAATAAAATGGAGGTACAATGTTTTTTAATTTACATTTCTCTAATGGCCAGAGATATTAAACAATTTTTGATGTTTTTATTAGTCATTTGTAGTTCTTCCTCTGAGAACTATCTACTCACTGCAATTGTCCATGTTTCACTAAGTCGTTTGTATTGGGGTCTAATTTTTCTGAAATCTCTATACATGGTCATTCCTTCATTGTTGGTGGGAATGTGAAATACTACAACTATCATGGAAATGAATAAGATTCCTAAAGAAATTAAAAATAGAAATTCCATTCAGGTCAGATATTCGCTTCCCAGGTATCTTCTGAAAAGATTTAAAATATCATATTTAAGTACACACATCTTTATAGCACTAAAATTCCCAATAGCTAAATATTAGAAGAGGCCAATGTGTCCATCAAAAGTAAAGAAAGTATGGCATTTTGTACCATGGAGAACTACTCTGTCATAAAGAAGAATAAACCTGAGTGATTTGGAAGAAAATATATGCAACATAAGACAACAATGTTAAGGTAAGTGAATCAGGCACAGAACCCTAAATATCATATGGTTTCATCTTTATGGAAAACCCAACATAAAAGTAAGGAGCAAATTAAAAGACATAATAGGAAATATGATGACAAATCTTTTGCAGAAGGAAAGGGCTCAAGACATGGAGGAAGATAAATGAGGGAAAGAAGAAGTAAAAACATTGAACATTGTTGGCCTGGGGATTTAGCTCAGCGATATAAGGGTCTGCCTGGCACACGTGAGGGCCTAAGTTCAATCCCCAGCACCAAAAGAAAAACAATGAAATTGTATGATATACACGTACCAATTCCTCATGAGACATGTAATCAGTATGAACAGGAAGCATGTATCATAAACATGTATTTGCAACAACAAAAAAGAAATACATAAGTGCAATTGTTTTTCTTTAATGATGACAGTGTATTATGTAGAGAAAAAATGTCACTAAAATGTCCATAGAACTCAAACTGTTTAAGAATTCAAGTCTGTCTCTTGAATTATGGTACAAAATTTAACAGAAGTGAAGAAAGGAGTTCTTAAAATTTATATTGAATCATGATGACCGTAAATATCCAAAATAATCTTTGAGAGAAAAATAATACAGGAGACATTATGCTGAGTATAAAGTGTACAAATTTATAGACAGCGTCATGCAAGCATAAAAATAGACACATTAACTAATTGGGTGGGACAGAGAGGCCAGAAGTGAACCCTCACAGTTATACTCAATTAATTTTCCATGCAGTTGGCAAAAATAGACAAGGTGGAAATGACTTTTTCAATAAATGATTGAAATAAATCTGAACTCCACAATTAGATGAATAACATAGGACTTTGAAATAACAGTAAATAATAAAATCTCCTGAAAATATTTTAGAAACTGAACTGTAGAACCTAAAACTGTGAAAGGATTGAAAGAGAAGACAGGGAAACAAACATTCCCATAACATTAGCCTGGATGATCATTTCTTGAATACAATTCCAGAAACACAGACAACAAAAGCCAAAATAATCAAATGAGATTGGAATAAACTTCAAATTTCCCCCCAGAAAAGGCAACAATTGGTAGAGTGAATAGACACATCATGCATTGGGTGACAGTATTTGTCATTCATTTAGATGATAAAGCACTAACATCTAAATTGTATGAGGAGGTCAAACAAATCAAAGTCAAGAAGATGAATTATCAAATTAAATTAAAATATTAGAATATAGAGAAATGGTCATCAGATCAGTGATCACAGGGACAATGTGATTTAAAACCACATTGAGAGATACCACCTTTAGAATGGTTATTACCAAAAAGACAAATGATAGCTAGTGCCTGTGAGGATGTGCAGAAAGAGAAAATTTACAATTGGTAGGACACAATAAAAATTGGTACACCTATTATGCAAATTACCAAATCCCCTAAAATATTAAACATAGCCCTGCCATATAATCCAGCAATTATTCTGTTGGGCATGCATCAGAAGGGAATGAAATCAGGGCAGCAACGTAGCTCAGCGGCACAGCGCCTGCCTGGCAAGTGAGGAGAGGTCGTGAGTTCGATTCTCAGTTCAAAACAAAACAAAACAAAAAGTAAATGATATTATTATGTTGGAGAGATATTTACTGCAGCTTTATTCACAATAATCAAAAGAACCTAAAATTGAATATTGAATGAACCTGAAATTTTGTCAATGAATAGTGGATAATGTACGGTATGTGAATTCAGTGAAGCCCTACTCTGTCATAAAAAAATAGTTCCAGTCATTTGAAATAAACTAGGGAAAAACAAACACTACATGATCTCATTTGAGTGTGGATCATTAAAACGATTGAATTCACTAACATAGAGAATAGAATCATGATTATCATAGTCTCAGCCACTGACTTGGATGAGAAAGAAAAAGACATTGATTAACGCATACGAAAGTTTAGTTACAGGAAAGGCGATGTAAACTTTAATAATCTGTTACAGAGACTCGTGATTATGATAAGCAATAATGCAGTTATATTTCAAGGTTTCTGAACTATAATTTTAAATTATTTTTGCTATATATGTGGAATGTTACATTTTATTGATTTTGACTTAATTTTTCCACATTACAAACATGTGTCAAACATCACATACAAATGTATAAGACAATTATTTGTCAGTGTTTAAAAAATTTCTGTCAATTTTGTTTTCAATGGTACATTTATAAATACGTGGAACAAAAGGAATTTTTATTGACAAACTTTTCTGTATGATATTGCAATAATAAACTGATATCTCGTATTTTCCAAAACTCATAAAAATCATAAAACAAAAATACAAAATATCAAACTTTTCACTTCAGTTCCTAATTAATGTGTCAGTATTAGTTAATTAATTATGTCTGCCACATAACTACAGTGTGTCAATAATGTAGAAAAGTAGGAGTAAAAATTTGGGCTCTGTGGGCCTTCTTTGTACTATCTGCTGCATTTTTGTGTAAACCTGAAAGTTTATAGTATGTTCAGAATGGATACTAATAGAAGGAAAATGCTGCGTGCAAACAGAGGGAGGAAGAATGCAGAAAGACACAGAAAGAAGCACAGGAAGATGCTGAGACTGCTGCCTTTTAGGCTGCAGCTGCTAAAACCATCTGACCAGGCCTCCTGACACAGGAATGAGGAGAGTGCTTAACACATCAGAGTCAGTGTTGCCTACAGGGACATTGGTTACAACTGATATTTGATTGCAATGTATGAGATGTTCCCAGAGAAAATTGTTCAGCTTTGAGCAACCATTTAAACCTGTACGTTGTGTGACAGTTTGTTACATGGCTGCAGACATACAGGACAATCTGTGAGAGTACGCCTGAGGTTAGGAAGCTGTAATTAATAGTAGAATCTGTCTGTTGGAGACAACAGAAGCAGAAAATAAGATATATCCAAGAAGTTAAAGTGTAAATGGAAAACTGCTGAGAAAAACAGTTCTAAAGGAAACTTCAAACACGGCCAACGCATTAAATGTTTTCCTTAAAAGATATTGATTTTATTACTCAATGTAATAGGCAATTGAAAAGTATATTGAGTATTTGAAATGTATAATGGTCATGGAAAAATAAATCTAGATATTTTTAAAATTATATAATGAAAATACTCAATTTGTCATTGCACTTATTACTAAAAAATATTCCCATTTTCCTTCCTTATGTATTATCGTGAAATTTATGTTTTTGGCTAAAAACATGTATTTTTATGGTTTATATATTTCTAATAACCAGTTTAAAATGCTAATGGAAATAATAAACTCTTATTTATAACAACAATATATTTATAAATAAGATATGTAGATATTAGCTATAAAATTTAGAAATATATCTTTATATATTTTTATATTTTCAAAAGTAGATTTAAAGTATGAGACATAACTTTTAAAATAGAGCAATAAAATGTTTTTGAACTCACATTGAAATGTTAGGGAAATGTATAGTCTATGCTGTCACATACTTTAGAATGTGGAATCTTAAAATTATTATGCTTGACAGATTATATTAACAGACTTCAGTATGTTTTATTTGAACTCTTGAAAATATATTTAGAATTTTGACATGAATGTTCATACATCTTTTAATAAGCTACTGACTCAGGCACGAATGACTCATTTCCATGTCTAAATCAGTCTTAATATGTTAGATCATGTGACTGCAGCATGTCAAATTTTGTTATCACATCTTCATCAAATAACAATTAACAGCTGCTAATGATGCATTAATGACATCAAGTAGGAGTTCAAAACATGTATGCAAAATCTCTCTCAATGTATTTGTGTATATTGATTTGAAAACCACTTGACATGAGTTTTTCGACTGTTACTAACTGAATTACATGCATTTAAAAATATTTACCTACAACAGTAACAATTCTAAAAAAAAATGAAACAGCAAACTGAAGGGAATATCATGTTTCATTTTATTGTTTAAATTAACATATCATTATAAAATTTGTATCTCAATTGAATTTTCTGTACAAAAGTATTACAATTGGAGAATTAATTCATGAATTTGTAACTTGGGTGTAATAATCTTGGTAGTTATTTACATGAAATTTAAAAATATGAAGACATCTTGATCTATGTGAGGCTTACAGTTAACACAGAATTGTCTTAAAATTAATTCTAAATAGTAATTATTCAAATTTAATCCTGATAATAGTCAGTCTGATATAATCTCACACCAGCTTTCCAGATTTTGCTGGTAGTTTTTAAAGATAAAATAAGTAATCACTGAACTTCATTTTTCTTCATTAAGTATTCATATTTACCATACAACATCAAAAATCATATATGGCAATAATTGCAATAGACATTTGAAGAATAAATTAATTAATTAATTATAGAGGGTGATTATACAAGTTATCATTCACTCAAATAACAAAATGCATATGCCACAATATATATGATATATTTCTGTGATATACCACTGTTGTTGAAAACATGAATTGACTTTAAAACTCTTGCATATCAGTAGCACACAGAATAGAAAATTGAGTAAGTTTAGGTACAAATGACTGTAGACAAGAATAATTTTCGTTCATGGAAGCACAATTTTCCTATTGGATGAAAAAGGAAGAATGTATCATATTCCTTGGTTGGAGATAAAGATAGCTCAAATATACAAAGTAGCAGTATTTCTTTTTAATTTCTTTCTGATTTGTGAGATTGGAATTATCTACAGTTATTCTTGTTATATTTCATTTGATTATTCAACATAATGTACATATTTGTATAGTTGCTATAAATCTAAACATTTATTGAGTCCATTACTTTGGACTTACAAATTCTCACTAGTTTATACAAGTTCAAAGTTTTAAGATCTGCTTTTCTAATACCTATGTATGTTTTTAAATAGCAAGTTTAAAGCTATACTTTCCTATATTTCAGGCACTTCCATCTTCCTTTCATTTACAAGTCAAAACAAAGTTAATCTAAATGACTTGGGCAAATGAATTATTTTACTTATCTTTATCTTTTTCCTAATATATGTACATAAAAATGTACTTTTGCATACATATTTTAGCAGTGCCTCTTTACAATTCCCTATGCATTTCGCAAGCCAGAATAGAAACTTAAAAACTGTAGTACACTTCCAGTGAGTAGATTTTCTGCATTTTCAGGCTACATAATAATAATTGCTGCATTAGCTTCCAAAAGTTGCCAAAACAGTTCTTGCTCAATATGATGACTTAAACAACAATATTTGTTTTTTCACAGTTCTGCAGGCTAGATATCCGTGACCTTCTTCCTTTGAAAGGACTCTTGCTAATACAAAACTAAAATTCAAGTCACAGAGGTATATTCCTTGTGATCATTCTTGGAAACCATTACTTCCTCTTATTTCTGATGGTGGCCTGTGTAGTTTTCCAGTTAATAGAGGGACTCCCCACTAAATATTAGAGTTGTGTTTCCTCAGTTAAACTGGGGTCCTCTAATGAACATTGAGGAGATAGTTTCCCAATTAACATTGGGGCTGATCACTGACAAAGACTCTTGCTCTCATGAAGAAGACTCATGGCATAGACCCTCGGGGAAAGTGGGTTGATTGATCACACTGTTTATTAATGGAACACCCTGCCTTAAATATATGATGAGAACAAAGGCATTCCTCACTAAATGAGAACGAGAGGCATTCTATGGGAAAGGAACTCAAAAGATAGTTCAAGGCAAGGACATGCCGCTTGAGCTGACAGCGTTGGGAGCCACTGAGCTGAGAGTATAGAGACAGCTTGGGATACAGTACAGAAAATGTCTCCTACATCCTGCGGCTGTGAAGCCATGGCCTCCCTCCAAGTTGTATTATTCTCTATCTGCAGGGTCCATTAGCGGGCCATTCAGGAGACCCTATAGGACAGACTACATTTACAGGTTAGGAGCAAAGTACTTCATATACATATTTCCAGTACTGACTCCCACAGCCGGCAATCCTTGCCATGGCTTGGCTTTCAGGTACATCATTTTAGCATTCACATTCATTTTGCAAGAAAAGTTTGCCTGTGTGTCTATGAGTCTTCAAATCTTTCTCTCCTCATAAAATTACCAGTAGAGCCGACCCTAGTCTACTATGACCACATGTCAATGTAATTATACCTGCAAAAACCATCTTTCCAAATGAGGTTATATGCATTGTTACCAGGGATTAGTATACCAATTGCTAAAAGTGATGTGAATTCATGTGAAAAATAGATATAATCCATAACTTAAAGTCATGTAAAAAGACAAAAATTTCAAATTCTGTATATTTTCTAGATTCCCATGTAAAAATGCTCTAACAATTGTTGTTTAAAAAAAAAACCCAAATGATAACATTCAAACTGTTACACCAAATGTTCTTTTAAAAAAGCAAAAGAAATGACTTCTGAGAAGTACAATATTATTATGTTCTATATGCAAGATTAATACTCAGCTTTATAAAAAGTCACCGTGGGAATCTAGTGATTACAACAAGGCTATAATTTTATGATTATTGAAAAAATAGAGCAACACCATGACATATTTTTGGTGTCACAGTTTATCCCACATGAAAGCTGTTGCCAGTAACCTAAGTGGAAAATTAAAGAACGGTGAGTGCATCAGAGCAGGATATTTTACGGAGAGAAGTTTTACTGAACAAAGAGAGATTGCCTTCTCCCTGAGCCGTTTGTGGGAAATTGTGCTCTTTATCAAATGAACCAAAAACATGATTTAACCTTACAATAATTGCATAATAATAAAAATTTTCTCTTTTCCTGAAAGCTTGAAAGTTATTTTAAAATAAAATTATGCATAAGTGGAACAGTTTCACTGTCAAGTTTCAATTCGACGAAGAAGATACAACTATTTTTCGACATTAGCAAAATGTACAACAGTATGAGATAATGGTTCCGAAACAGAAAGTTTTCATTTTGAACTTATTAAAACTGGTAAGGTAAATTGCAAGAAAATTTCTGCAAATAAAACATTTTGTTTATAATTTATTGCTTTTTTAGTACCATAACTTTTTCTTAATTGCATCTACTCAAGTTGATCCAGACCATTATGTCTGGCCTAACGGTTTGCTGCTTTCTCCACATCAAATACAAAACTACTTAAACTGCCAGCAGACTTAGAACCAGCAGTTAAGGAAATGCTCTATATATCTACATTTGCAAACTATCAATATGTCTAGAATTATATTTTATATGAATAACAATTCTCCATAAATTAAAATGTTTGTTGTTTAAAGAAATACATAATAGATTAAATTTTCCCACCTGCTCTGTGGAAGGTCTATTATTTACTATCCAGCAATTTTTCAACATTTCTAAAGGAAAAAACATGTTTTCTTTTGGGAAAACTGTCCTTTCCAACTCTTATCCTGGTTCCTAATATGGTTTGCAGACAGTGCTTCGCATCATATAACCTTGCGTTCTCTCCACCTATAATTGACTCTACCACAAGTTGACAATAAAAAATCAACTTTTAACTGCTATGCATGATGAAATTCAAAAATATGTGGAAAGAACAAGACTGAAATAGTAAATTAAACAGAAAATAAAAAGTAGAATCTAAGGCAGATTGCTTGTCACAATTCTGTAAGAAATCCAGACAAGAAGAAGAGACAAGATGGCGGACTGGTAGGTAGCAGGAGAGAGATCCTCTCTGAGAGAGACAGCTCAAATGCCAGAATAAAACACCCTGGAGAGACCCAGAGAGAGATAGACTCTCACTAAAGCTCCTAGCCTGCACCCTCTAGAAGAGCCTTAAACAACAAGAAAAGGGTCTGGAAATTACACTATACACTTGTTTGGAAGGAACCAAAAACATGGCGAAAGGGAGAAATAAGAAAACACTCCCAGCCCCCAACCCTGAGAACATTGATCCAGGAGAGGTAAATACAAAAGAGATTGAGGGCAGCAAAAATGCAACATCAAACACAGCATTAGCGGACATAAAGAGCTATCTTCAGGACCTCATAAGTGGGACCAAAACTGAAATATTAATTCAAATTAAACAAGAGATAAGTATATTAATAAAAGAAGGGCTGGGTACCTCTCAAGAAGACACAGACAGAAGAATAGAGGAACACAAATGGAGAGAAAAATGTAATGAAGAATTCAGAAAAAACCCTAGAATTTATGAAGCAGATTCAAAGAGATTATCAGGAAACTAAAGACTCAATAGAACTCTGGCAAAACTGCTTGAAAGAAACCAAAGATAGACTATCAAAAATTGAACACAGGCTTGCAATGTGGGGTCATGAAAGGGAAGATCTCTTAAAAATAACAAAGGAGCAGGCAGTGAAGACACAAAGACGAAGATGACAAGAGGGTCCATAACTTAAGAATAAAGTATGTGAATGAAGAAGCAGGAATCAAACCAGAGGAATTACAAAGGCTATTCACAGCAATTATTGAAGAAAATTTCCCAAGCATAGAAAAAATAAAAGATATGCAGAAGTATGAAGCATACAGAACTCCAGCCAACTACAACCCAAACAGAGCTACACCCAGACACATAATAATCAAGATCCCAGAAATTCAATATAAGAACAGAATATTAAAAGCCATCAGAGAAAAGAAACAGATCACCTATAAAGGAAAACCCATCAAAATCATGGCAGACTGCTCGATATAGACCATCAGGTCAAGAAGAGCTTGGAATAATGTAATTCAAGCGCTGAAGGAGAACAATCACCAGCCCAGATTGGTGTATCCTGCAAAACTCTCTATAGAAATTAATGGAGAAACAAGATGCTTCCATGACAAAGAGGAGCTAAGAGAATTTGTGACCACCAGTCCAACCCTACAAAAAATACTGAAGGACATTCTAGGGAGAGAGAATAAGAATACGAGCATTTCAGGAACAGTGGCAGAGAGGCCTCAGTGAACGAGGCAGACAGTGAAGTGGAAGAGAAAAATAGACTATCAGTGGTAGAAAAATAGAATAGCAGAAATGAGGCAGAGAAGATTGGCTATAATCTCTAGTATAGAGGGCCTCGAAATACTAACAGAGAGAAACACAGCCAGAGTAGATCAGGAAATAGGGTCCATTGAGCTGCTCTATATAGGGAGGCAGTGGGACCCAAAACAAGCAGTGCACCCCATGGGAGTGAAAGGGGAGGAATTGTCCAAGAAAGAGAGGCAGAGGATACTGTTAATGGGGTAACAAAATTTAGAATTTACATTATTCTCACCACTCTGCTTGGATGGATTATGTGCTGTTCCAGTTTGTCTACTTATGCTAGACTTGAGGACATGGTCAGCTATCCCCAAAATAAGAGGACATATTACAGTAATTGCCCCTAATTTTCCTATCAACTTAATCTGAATCCCTTTATAACTTATACTGTCTTATTATGGCTGATCTTAGTTGAATATGGTTTGTTAGATTGCTAGTTTGTATTGACTGATTTTATTTAAATCTGTTGTGATGGATAGCATCAAGTCTAAGAGTATAGGCAACTACACTGAAGATGACAAGATTCACTAAGATACCCACTCTGGTTTGATTATTACTTGCTTTTGAAGTCTTATAATGTCTCTAATGCTTTGTTTTTATTAATGTTGTT
>PVJX010012963.1:0-48740 GCA_004027295.1 Dolichotis patagonum | reverse complement strand
AGGCCTCTCTGCCACTGTTTCTGAAATTCTAGTATTTTTTTTTCTCTTTCTAGAATGTCTTTCAGTATTCTCTGTAGGGTTGGATTGGTGGTCACAAATTCCTCCAGTTCCTCTTTGTCATGGAAGCATCCTGTTTCTCCATTAATTTCTAGAGACAGTTTTGCAGGGTACATCAATCTGGGTTGGAGGTTATTTTCTTTCAGGGTTTGTAATACTTCGCTCCAAGCTTTTCTTGATTTGCTGGTCTGTGTTAAGATGTCTGCCGTGATTTTGATGGGTTTTCCTTTATAGGTGATCTGTTTCTTTTATCTGATGGCTTTTAATATTCTGTTCTTATATTGAATTTCTGGGATGTCAATTATTATTTGTCTGGGTGTAGCTGTGTTTTGATTGTAGGTGGCTGGAGTTCTTTGTGCCTCATGCATTTGAATATCATTTCCTTTACCTATGCTTGGGAAGTTTTCCTTAATTATTTCTGTGAATAGCCTTTGTAATTCCTTTGTTTTGACTCCTGCTTCTTCATTCACTTTTTTTATTCTTAGGTTATAGATCCTCTTGTCATCTTCTAGCCTTTGTATTGTTACTGCCTATTTCCTTGTTATTTTTAAGAGAACTTTCCTTTCATGATCATCCATTGCAAACCTGTCTTCAAGTTTTGATAGTCTATCCTTAGTTTCTTTCAAGCAGTTTTCCCAGATTTCAATGGAGTTTTTAATTTCCTGATAATCTCTTTGAATCTGCTTCATGTATTCTAGGTTTTCTTTATATTCTTCATCAAATGTTTCTCTTCTTTTTTGTGTTCCTCCATTCTTTCAAATGTGTCTTCTTGAGAGGTGCTTAGCATTTCTTTTATTAATCTACCTATATCTTGCTTTACTTGAATTAATATTTCATTTTTGAACTCATCTATGAGGTCCCGAAGATATCTCTTTATGTCCACTGATGCCGTGTTTGATATTGCATGTATATTGCCCTCAATATCTTTTGTATTTACCTCTACTGGATCAATATTCTCAGGGTTGGGGACTGGGGGCCTTTTTTAATTTCTTTCTCTTGTCATGTTTTTGGTTTCTTCCATACAAGTGTATAGTGGAGTTCCCAACCCCTTTCCTTGTTGGTTATAGTTCCTCTAAAGCACGCTGAGTAGGGGTTTCTGCCCTCTCTAGTTTGTTGTTGGTCACTGAGGTGCAAGCAGGGGTGATGTATGCTGGCCCTTCCCCTCCAGGCCAGTCCACCTTCGGGGGCCTTTACTGCGTTAGTGCATGCTGCTTGTAGGGAATCAGTTTGGGATGACTTATTGGGTCCTGGTCAGGGGAATGACCTAGGCCAAGCAGATCCCACCAATGCTCTGGGAAGGAAGCAACCAACTGAACTCACTGCTGTTCCTAGTTCAGGCCTGTCTTGCCTGACTCCAACATGTCATCCAGTTGGTTTCCCCTTTCCCATGGGAGGGTCTTATTCCCAGCACTCACCACGGATTAATGCAGGTCCCTTTCTGGCACCATTTTCCATTAGGATCCCTGACCTCTGACTTCAGTGCGGCTGTGGCGCGATTTCGAGGTGACTCTGGGGGAGTCACATGTGGGGCGGCTAAGGCCCATTGCATTGGCGCCAGTTCAGGCACTCAGGCCAGTCTCGGCAGCGTAAATTCAAGTGGCTCAGCTAGAGCGCTGTGACCACTAATCTTAGCTTCTCTAATGGTGGCCCTGGGACTTCGTGTTTGATCAGCTTTTTTCCCTTCAGTTTCTTCTTGGCTCAAGAGAATCCACCTCCCTCTGTCCCAACCTCTCCAGGATGTTTTATTCCAGCATCTGAGCTGTCTCTTTTAGAGAAAGTCTATATCCTTCTGCTTACCAGTCTGCCATCGTTAGCTCCTCCCTCTCAACAGATATTTATTGATGAGCTATTATAAACTTGAATCTTTTGAAGGGGCTGGACTTAAAACAATAAACAAGATAGAAAAACACTAGCTGTATGGAGAACAGATTCTAGTGTAAAAAGTCAAAAATAAAAAAAATAGATACACAGTATTTTTTTATGGAACTCTTTCTCAGGCTAATATTCATCATTAAATGTACTTCTGGAAACACCAGCATGCCTTCAATTGGATTGTTAGAGTCCTACCTGGGTACAGATTCTAATCTCTTCTCTTTCCACCTCAAAGTGTGTTTTATCTTTGTAATGTTGAAACAATAATAGGAGTTAAACGTGTTACCTATGGATTTGACTACACCTTCTCAGCTCCTGGCTCTGCTCTAACCTGGGAACTGTGGATAAGATGTGAGCATCTCAGAACCAGGTCTTGAGCAGAGAAAGAAAATGCCCTTGAGGGTTTCATGTTCCAGAGTCAGTGTCTTCGTGCGGCATTGGTGGTATAGTGGTGAGCATAGCTGCCTTCCAGAGTCAGTGTCTTCACTGGTAGTGAGGATGCTGTGCCTCGTCAGATTGTCAAGATTAAATGTTCTAATCCAGGCAGTGCATTCAGCATGCCGGCTGGCACACCCTAAGATCTGACCACAGGTTATCCTGTGTTTACCATGTCACTTCGCACTTTGGATCCTTCCAGAAGTCATTGCTGCCTAAGAGCAGATTCCACACTGCTCAGCAAAACTGCTCAGTATCTGGCTCCTGATTGTGCATCCTTCTCCTTCCCTATATACTCCTTCTCTTCTAGTTGTGTAGAATCCAAAGTATTCATGGCTTCCCCCATGCCTGTCTTTCCTACTTTATCAGTTGATGCATCCTGTGCCACCCCCACCCCGCCACACTCAATCATCTGCTCTCTGAGAGTCTTCTGTCCTTCAGGGATTAGGTCTAATCAGCTATTGTGACACGTGGTGAAACTCTGGGAAGCTGAGTCCGGAAAACCAAAAACTTGAGCCCTGCTTGGGCAACTTAGTGATTTAGTGAAACCCTGTCCCTCTAAAAAACAACAACAACAACAACAACAACAACAACAACAACAACAACAAAAACCCCAAAACATTCTGAGTACATAGCTCAGTGTCAATGCATTGCACTGAATCCCTAGCACTGAATAAAAAGGAAATAGCTCAAACTGGGTCCTCTGTTGCATCTGTAGATGGTTACTCTGTAAAGACTATTATCCTTGATGCTTATTTCACATCTGTGATGCCAATCACATTGACCTTTTGTCCACAGAGCATTCCTGTCAGACTCCAGTGGTGCTTCCCATTTCAGTGAAGTCAGTTATATCTCCCCTTCAGTGAAGTCAGTTATATCTCCCCTAGTGCCGTGATGTGCTGTAGTGGCTTACAAGACAGTATCGCCCTGTGGAACAATTGTCTTGGATTCCAGGGGCAAGAGGAAAGATTGAAAAGATAAAGGTTCAGCAAAACAGGGATTTCAAACAATGGTGGTTAATTAAGTTGAAGTGTTAACTTCCTATCCTTCACAAGTTTTCACGTAAATGGTAGCAAAGATAATTGGAAATCTATACTGAACACTTGTGCTAAAAAGTTAAATGGGCACTATTAGTGTCAGAAATTTTGAGCTTTTTGATGAAAAGAGAAAGAATCCACTGACAAGGAGGAAAATAAAAGTACAGGATTCTGCACTGTCAAAGTGCTCTGCAGAGGGAAGAGCCTCTGTTCCCAACAGAGGACTGGGGGACCCCAAGCTGGGGTTAGACACACACACAGCAGATGTGAGCTGCAGGCAATCATCTAGATTTAAGGTTAAAGGGGCCATGCAAGGTCAGACGGGTAAGGTCATGCTTCTTTACTGCTGACATAGAGAGAACATGTGTTCACTAAACAAAATCCAATAAAGTCTATTCTAAACAGCTAGAAATACCCTGAAGAGGGATATTATAGATGCTGAGCTCTGAGAAAGAAATAAAAAGAGCTTGAGACATGCATGGGGGATTCAGATGAAATGAAAATAAGATCTAGACATGCAGGAGAGATACACTAAATGTTCTTCTACTTAAGAGTCAATCTTTATTACTTAGACAGTTGTTTGTTCCGGTTCTCTCAGACTCTTTCTGCCCATGTACGAAACAGGAAGCTTGTGTCCCTGCCATGTTCAATTGAGCTCTGTAAAGATCAGTTATTTCTTCCTTGCAGAGAAGGAGTTCATTTAAGATAGAGCCATATAATGGAAATGTATATAGCTACACAGTATACTAATCAAGCTAGTTCTTTATAATTATACTCAAATAGCCCAAAGTTATAAAACATTTAGGAAAAACAAGAAACCTGTAAAAGGTGGTTTTAACAAATTTTTAAAAAAATAATAATGGCTCTTAGAATGAAACTAAACTTTAACAACAAAAATATAATCAAAATCCAAAGAATAGTATAAAAGTTTATCTGACCCATAAAATAAGAATAGAAAGTTATCAAAGAGGAAATAAGAAATAAGGAAAATCTACGAGGATTATAATAAAGTATGATGATAAAAATAGCAAAGTAGTAAAAGTATCAAATAGAAATTTCAGGAAATCAAATTGTTTAATATAAAATCAGGACATCACTTAAAATAAATCAAGGAAACAAGCACCAAATGTTAGCATAAAAAGTGATGAGAGAAGGATATACAACTTATATTATCTGTCTCACAAAATTTAAGAAAGACTTTAGACTTATAGGAAAGAAAATAATCACAGGAATAATAGAAAGTACTTTCTAAGAGTAGAAGAAGAGATTTGATTTTTTTTAGAGAAAGGAAACATTAACTGTTCACTAGAATGAATACATAGACTAGGAAATAATGTGGGTATTCTTTTTCTTTTTCAGTAATAGGATTTGAATCCAAGACCTTCACACTGAGCCACATCCCTACCAGCCCCTGTCCTTTTAAAATTTCTTTATTGTGAGACAGGAGCTCCTTAAATTACTCAGACCGGCTTTAAACTTAAGATCCTCCTGCCTCAGCACACTCAGGAGCTGAGCTTTCTCAGTTAGGAGCTCTTCAGATAGGTCATGAGGGAGCTCGTTTATGAAGAGGTGACACTTAAGTCTAAATGTAGAAGAAGAGCAAGAGGAAAACATTTCAAGAAGAGGAGGGAACTTCTGCAAGCTCAAGGTAGGAACTCACAGGGTCAACCCAAGGAATGGGAAGATCAGAGCGAGTTGCGATAAGGTGAGAATAAGTCATCCACCATGGTGCAGGCTATGGAAAATAATTTGGATTAAGAATAAGAACTCACTGCAACACTTTAAAAGTAGACCAGTATGGTTCAACTCACTTCTAAGAAGATCATGTCCAGTTCTGGGAAATGTGTGAGAATGTCAGGGAGAGGACAGTTGTAGAATTCCATCCCAAACTGATGACTCCTTGATTTTCTGATGGAAGAAAGGATGAGGGAGCACTGAAAGATGTGCCATGTATTTGTCCTGCAGACAGAATCAATATGCACCTGATAAATTGGTGGTGAGGAGAGAAAGAATCAAATATGGAATGAGCACTGGGTGTCTGGTTTGGATAACATGGTAAATGGTAAAAATAAATAACTGTTGTAATAACCTGTGAAGTTCGAGATATTTGAGAGCCATTTAAGTGTGGATAGTAAGACCAAGACAGTTACATATATGTATATTAGAAATTAGAGAAAATTAGGGATTGTGGATATATGTATAGATTACTTCATACCACTTTTTAAATTATCTGTAACAACTGCAATTATAGCTTCATTTGGTTTCTATTAATCTTTTACCTTCTTTTTATTTCATTTAAAAAATTTTACTTTTAATTGGCATGAAATTAAACGTATTTGAAGGGCCCAATATGATATTTTGACACATACATACAATATGCAACAATTGAACTAAGATCATTAGCATACCTATCACCTTAAACATTTTTTGCACTAGGAATATTCAATATTCTCTCTTCTAGATATTCTTAAATATATATTATTGTTAAATATAATTACTTTTCTCTGCCAAGAAACACAAGAGTTTAACCCTCCACAATATATTTTTGTTTATTAGTATATGTTTATGATACATAATGGCTACTGTCATTGTGGGTATTTGGTACATGTGCTTGACATATCTTAATTGTATTTTATGCTTTCTTATCCACTCACTCTTCCCCCTCCTTCCATCTCTTAGTCCCCTTCCTATCTGCAATAGAGCTATTTCCCTGTTTCCTTTTATCTATCTTTTATTTTCCTATTTACTTTGTTTATACATTGGGCTTCCTATATGAGGGAAACCACATGGTATTTAAACTTCTGTTTCCGATTTATCTCACTAACATTATGCTTTCAGTGTGCTTCCGTTTTCTTATAAATGACTCAGATTTATCCTTCTTCATAATAGTAGTGTTCCATTGTGTATAAACACCACACATTTGCTTTATTTGTTCATCTGTTCATGGACATATAAGTTGCTGCCAAGATCTAGCTATTGTAAGTTGCAGTGCTATAAACATGAATTTGTTTATATTCCTGTAATGGTGTCTCTAAATCTTTCAGGAAGTTACCTAGTACAGGAATGGCTTAATCATGTGGAATAGCCATATTTAGTGTTCTTAAATCACTATTTCCTTTCTGTTTCCCCTCTGTGTTTCCAAGCCTTTGATAATCAACACTTTGCTTCTTACTCTATGAGATCAACTAAGCCCTGAAATATGAGTGAGAACAAGCGTTGTCATTTTGTGCCTGAAGCATTTCATGAAACATAAAGTCTTCAGGTTCATCAGTGTGGCCCTGAAGGACAGAGGTTCATTCTTTTTATGGCTAAATACTACTCCATTCTGTCTTTATCTCAGTACATCTTATTTGTCTATCTATCCAGCTATAGTTACTAAGGCTGATTCCTTACCTTCACTATTGTGAATAGTGGTGCAATACATTTCAGTAAACATGGGGGTACATATGGGCTTTTTTGTTTTGTTTGTTTGTTTCTGGAGACAGGATCCTTCTGTGTAGTTTAGGCTTGAACTCACGATGTAGCCCAGGATGGCCTTGAAATCTCTGTGACTTTCTGCCTCAGTCCTTGGAGTGCTGGGATTGCCACTATGCCTGGATTCCAGGCATGTCTTTGAAAAACACATTTTCTCTGGATGATCACCAGGAGTGGGATTGCTGGATCATAAGGCAGTTACAGTACGTAACTATTAAATGTTTTATTTAAGCCCAGGAGAAAGTGATATCACCTTGGGAAAAGTATGACAACAGAAAAGGCAAGTGATTTGGCCCTCAGGAATAGGTATATGGAGTCATACAGACTGCAGAAAGAGGGAGGGAAAAGAAAAGAGAAATGACCAAATATCCTCGGTGATGCATGGTGAAGAGAGTTTCAAGAGGAAGAGAGGGAGTAACCTGTCCCTTGGAGGTAAAGTAAGGTGGGAACAGGAAGGAGCCCATTGCTTTGTCAGTAGAAAGGAAGCTGTTTGCCTTGCAGAAATGATTTAGCCAATGGTTTCAATTACAAGTCTCTGTTGCTTGGTAAGACTAAGGGCCAACTGCACAGCAAGGAGCTTTGGTTGGAGCTGAGGACACAGACACTATGCAGATCCAACTCTTTCTAGAAGTGTGGCCCAGCAGAGAAGCAGAAAAGCTGTCAGTGGGCTTGAGAATGATCCATAGGGGCATGTTACAGTTATAAAATCATACCAAAAAAGGAGACAGTTCAAGGTGCATCATCAATATACCTTTTAATTAATCTAATGACGGTTTTTCTAGAATTTTTCTTTATCACAACTCTCAATATCAGCCACTGGTGTTGGATCAAGAATGCATGTTGAGGCTGGGATTCAGCATACCGTCATAATGATGGAGTCCACATTGCTCATTCTCTGATGATTCAGCTCAAATCAAGAATACATTTCAAAGGGTGTTAGCTGCCATATGCTGTGTGTTGTTAAACGCTTCTCTTCAAAGAGTCTTTGAGCTCACTGAGTGAATAACAGTGATCTCTTGGTGACCTTCCTGAAAGATGTGTGGGCTACTATGACAAGTGACCTTGGCCTCCATGGAGAGATGCCTGGCTCCATCACTCTGAGGAGGCTGAGTCACTGAATAAGAACACCACCCTAATAATGAGTTGTGGGGGGACTCATACGGAAGCAGTCAGAACTCTGCATCAAAATATTTCATTTATAAGTATGAATGTGTTCCTTCAGTATTTGACTCAAATCAAAATTGTTTGGTAAGTAAATAGCTTCAAGGGAGAACCATAAACTTTTTAAAGACAGGGACTGTGCACTAGTTTTTCCTGCCCTTCAACCTCTAATCCAGGTCTTGGAACCTGGCATTTCATTAAGTATCGCCTGGCCGATAAATATAGGAAGATGATAATTAACATCATTTAATTATAGTCGCTATAAACATACATCCATGATTCATATTGCCTTTATTACTGTGTATTATAATCATATACCCTAGAAATTCTGAGACATTCCCAGTGGAAAAGCTTGTCCATTATCTCCTCATATGCCCCATTACTGATGTGTTAGTAGTAGGTGAAGACAGATAAATAAATAAACCCACGATAGAAAATTCTTTCTATTGCCTATTTTCCTTAGTGATTCATAGGGACATACCATTAAGCAACATTTGTTTGGGTTAAGTGCTGTGTCAACAATAAGAATATTAATAGTAGTGCCACTATTGAATATTGTTCAGACATTACACCAGGATACCTTGCCTCACACAGCAGTGCACTTAATCTTCAAAAGCTTTCAAAAAATATAGTTGTTATAATTTCCATTTTACAGATAAGTAAAGAGGTTCATAATGACTGAGGAATTGTTCCCAGATCAGAAATCCAGAAAGCAATTAATTGAGCTATCAGAAGCCAGATAGAGTAAGGGATTTTAACTGCAGAAATGTGTGTCCCCAGAAAGTTCCGTCCCTAACACAGGAGCTTTGTACTGACCCATGGCAGCCCAGGTCTTGTGAGCTGTGACAGAGCAGAGAAGACTGAGGCAAGACCAAGAGCTAAGTTTTGAAAAACACAGGCTCTGGAACTCAACTGGAAGGTCAGAGGCTCTGTGGAAACCAGCGAGTGTGACCCCAATACGAGCTGAACCTCTTTCAAAATGTGCCTGCGGCCAGCACTTTGCCCTGGACTCTCATTACACCACAAGGGCTCTTACTGGCAAGATAATTTATGATGCTGAAGCAATACCCAACCTTTCCCAGAGTCTGTAAGAAGGGACTTGTACTTTCCTGAGTAGTTCAGGGTGTCTCCAGATCACCAGAGTTTCTTGGCTCTGAACTTTGACTTCATTTCAGAGACAAACTTCTGTTTTACTAATTGGTCATAGGAAAGAAACATGCTAGCAACATGACAGAACATTCTGCGAGAGGAGAAAAGCCTGGAAATCTATACAGATAAGCTAGTCTGGAAGTTTTCAACAGATGCATACCACTTATTAGGAAATTTATTTCTTTTAAAACATAAAAAGTTCCTTGAACTTTCCTGCCAACCTTTGCTTCCTCAACCTTAAGTTAGAGAATTAGCATATGATTTATTTTCCTTCTTCCAGTTCCTCCCCAGTGACCCACTATGATTGACAGCAGATGCCACTCTGCAAATCAGGTAGAAAGATTTAAAAAGGCACTGGAGACTGAATCCACCTAGCACTGTGCATGCCACTTCTTCTGTTTTTACTGTGATTCCACTAGATTGGTGGGGAGGAAATTATGCTGAAGTAGCAACCATGCAGCTGCTCAAAAGAAAACCCTTTTGACCCGCTTAGTTTGTTGTCCCTTCCCTGTAACTATAAAGTCTACTGTGTGCGTGGGGGGGGGGGTTGTCCAATAAATGCAGTACAGAACTGAGAGACTATAAAGGCAGTGCAGCCTGTTCGTATATCACAGTCTTCTGTTACAAACTGTGGAAGCAATTGATGTGCGCATAATTGCCTTCTTGTTTTACCTGTCCAAGGAGCCTGCTTATTTTGGGAGTTAAAGAAATCATGTGTCTTTCCACTAAACATAATGGAGATGGGATAAAATTGGAGGATCTCTTGAGGCTTTGTGGGATGTTAATCTAAAAATTGTGATCAAGTACTTTCCCCATCATTTTAAGTAGGTTAATAGTAAAGGCCATGTGTGGACTGTGCTTGGCTTTTCCACAGACTACTGAAATGCTCAGGGTTCAGACCTGTGCTACCATCTGTTGACACTCCTAAATAAAAGGATGGATGCATTGTCACTGTTTTTCTTTCAGTAATATAGTCGGAAAGTGTATTAGTTACAGATTTAATAATTAACCTTTGGTAAACTTTTTTCAGCCCAGTGAGGTACTATGAGATTGTCTCATTTGTCTCTGGAATTCCAGCCACCAAGTTTTCTCTTTCAACTACTCTCTATAGCATCTTCCTTTCGAAGCCATGCTATTCTCCAGTCTTGTACCACTTTTTCTCACATGCATTCACTCAAAAAACACGTGCCATCTACTCAAGAAGTGGTAGATATGTTGGGTTGGGATAAAGAGACACAGTCCTCTTCCTGTAGCTGGGAGCCTGCTAACTCTCTTGAAAAAACTGTTTGAAAGACCAAAGCATACAAATGCCAAATAAGCCTAAGCATATTTCACCACGAGGATTATTTGTATGCTAGCAAAAGATAAACATTATGGATTATTTCACCTAAAACAAATCCTGTATACACATAGTTTTGCATAAAACTTCAGGATTTACATGAATCCCCTAAAGTCTATCTAGTGAGAGACGCCAGATTCAAAACAGCTGCCCTTAAAAATTGAAGAAAGGGCTGTCTGAGTGAGATTTCAGAGCAAACATTCTGCAAGGAGAGCTTATGTAAGCACAGACATGTCCACTCTCTCTCATACTCAGTTTTTGCTACTGTGGTCACTTTGAACCTATGATGAGGTGTTTCCCGCCTCTCACTTGTAAAATCTGAGAGGGGGCTCAGCACTCTTAAACTCAGGATGAGTTTCTGAAAAAATATGGCAAAGCACTAAAAGATGGTGCATGCATTTGTCCACACACACACACACACACACACTACACACACACACACACACCAGTATGATCAGAGTTTGAAAGTGTTGCAAGTATCATTCAGATGGCCCAAGAAAAGCAAACTCATAACTTAGGCTGGAGTTGAATTCCAGTAAGCTGGAATTGAAGTCTAGTGATTTACTACAAAAAAAAAAAAAAAAACCAGTGAGTCTATAAGTATGTCTTATGTCCCTCATGTCTGCTTTTGAAGGATTAAACTCCCAGATCTTGTGCTGGAGGGAAGTTGAGAATACTGAGGACCATACAAAATCTAGAACCTTGGAAACTTTCACTCCATAGAATCTTTGTTTTCCAAACTACCGTGTATCTTATCATAAAACCACTCTGGTCATGGCTTAGTGGATTGCAGGTGATAAGAATTTCAACAATGTTGAGGAAACTCATAGCCAAAAAATAGGTTTGAAATCTAGTTTACAAACACAGAGGGACCAAAAAGGCAAATTTGAAAATAATCTATGTTGGGGCTTGGAAAATTATCACTCCTTCCCACGTGCCTGTGTCTTGATTCTCTTTCTCCAATAGGAATGCAGAAGGGTGTTGGTTTTCCTTGATTTGTCCCAAGGCTAGACCAACCAGTAAGAACACATCTGCCATATCCTCCCTGAAATCTCAGTATCTTGTTGCAGAAAAGATGACAAAGGGATGTAGCCACACTTGGATGGACCTACTGTGATGCAAGATGTCCCTGTGGTTTATTCACATTACCAAGAAAATAATTTTGCAGCTAGTTTTGTCTCAGGTATTAATTATCATTGCCTGACCTTTGAAATCCTCATATCTCAATCTTCCTCTTCCCACAAACAAGGATACATAGCATCTGGACCTCACTGTGTTGTTGGGTAATCACACTCCTGGGTTTCCCCCCACTGCCTGATGAATATTAAATTTCTATCTCTTTTCTCTTAATCTAATTTCAGTTCAATACAGCAAATCTTGAGAAGGTAAAACGGAAGTTCCCCCTTTATCTCTACACTGCAAAATACTTGCGTATCAGAAGCATTATGCATCTTGGATTGTCTCAGAAATCAGCAAATGAAGCAGAAAGCGAAGTACAAAAATGAACTATATCATGAAAGAAAGTCAATTAGGCTAAATAAGGGCAAACTCATTTTATGTGGTAACATGAAAGTCGATTTAGAAATAAGTATGTTAAAGGTATTTAGAGATACAGACATGAACATTATATATGATGACCAGTGAGATATGAAAAGAAATAGGGTAATAAAATCAAATGTAGGCTTTAGAATATATCAAATAGATTTCTGATTAAATATGGTAAATATAGCCATGATCCATTCCTAGTCTATGTGAAAAGCAAGTTGAAAGAACAAAGAAAAGTAAGATGAGGACCACAGATAAATATCTCTAAGTGCATGATTATTAAGAAAAAAAGATTTCCTCCTTTCTATCCTAAAATGCATGCCTATCTGGCCATTTCTCACTCTCCGTTTCCCATATCTGGTTCAGATCAGTATCATACCCCTGGAATGCTGCTGTGATCTTTGGCTGATCTTCCTACTTCCCTGTCTTGCTCATCTTGTCTTGCCTTCACCAAGAAGCTGGAATTTTTCTTCCAGATCCACGTCAGACCATGTGGTTCCATGTTGCACTCAAAATTCACTCAGGGAAAAATGTAATATGTTTTCAATGCCCTCACCCATCATTGTATCCTCTTCTGGGTCAGCCATTCTCTTTTCTAAGTTGCTTAGTGAAAATATGTAATTCTCTGTTAAACATAGTAATTCTGAACACCATACCACAAAATAGCATCAAATAGCTTAGAACAAATATGACTTTTGTGACACCTACACAATCTCAGTGATTGAAACTTCTCTCAGAAAATAATGTAGGAAGCAGCCAAAGTCAGGATCAGAATACAAAATGCTAAAGTCAATGCATTTATGAAGTATAATGTAAAATAAATCATGCATACATGAATTTAGAGGAGCACAATCACATGGTAGTTGAAAAGAGCAGATTGGCAGTTAGATGACAGGGTTCAAGTTCTTGCTGGCTGATTCAGGAACTGTCTTCCAGGAGATATGTCTGTTTCCTCTCCTTTTAAATGAGTACCACAATGTATACTCCATAGATTTGTTGCGAGGTAAAGATAAATAATACATGTCAGAGATGCTTAGAGAAGTGCCTGCTACAGAATAGAGTACAGCAGTCGTGTGTGTGTGTGCGTGTGTGTGTGTGTGTGTGTGTGTGAGAGAGAGAGAGAGAGAGTGAGAGAGAGAGAGAGAGAGAGAGAGAGAGAGTGTGTGTATACATGATTTGGTACAACCTCTATAAGCCTTTAGGGAATATGGAACACTTACAAATTAACCAGAAGAGAAATCAGAATACATATATGATAAAACTGTGTGAGTCTACCCATTTGAGTGACATACAGACTGGTGATGACACCAATATTCAAAATTGCATTTGAACACCACAAAATGAAATGAATTTTAAAAAATGGCTGTAATTATGAAGGCCAGACAGAAAGATTCTAAATTGACATCATTGCCAAACCACCATGCAAATAGAAGACATGAATACGTACAATTTATACCACACTATTTTAAATGTATATAGTCTTTTAATAATATTAATTTTATTTATTTATTTATTTATTTATTTATTTATTGAAATCAGCAACTGAACTCAGGACCTTGCACTTACCAGGCAGGCACTTATTATGCCACTAAGCTATATTCCCAAGCTGCAACATTAATTTTTAAAAATTTTAAAAGGATTGAAAATATGAGAACCTGTGGTAGAGAAAGCTTTTAAAAATTAGGCTTAAAAGGGCCACACCAAAAGAAAATTACTGAACTTTTCACTGCGTATTCATGTATAATCTCCAATGAATAAAAGACTCAAACAAGAAGAAAAAGACAACAATGACTAGAAAAGATCAGTATCTAAAATGTATAAAAACTACAAATAAATTAAAGGAAGTACACTAGAAAAATGGTTAGAAGTTTTAAGCAGAAAATTTATACAAAAGGAATTCTATTTAGTGAGTTTACATGAAGACAGGTTTGGACCCTGAAAATCATAGTAAAAACATTTTTCATTTCACAGTTTGGAGAAACATAACACTGGTTGGTAAGTAGGTTGAGAAAGTGATAAAACTGGAAATTTCACTCATAGATAGTAGGAGTGTAAAATTTTTCTAGAGCACTGCAAAAAAATTGGCCAAACATACAAATGTATAAAATGTGCATCTATTTCTAGTTTCAGCTCTGATAAGTAGAGAGCTTGCAGATTATCACTCTCATTTTTATAACATAAAAAGTTGGATTAATTAAAAATCAGTTATTTTTCTTGGCCTCACTATTTAAATGAAGCCAAGGGGCAAATAGTTACTCTAAAATCTGGAGAGGAAATGCCTCCAAAAATTGCAAAAGCCTACCATTTACTCTGTTATCTAGGCCCTGGAAATTGTTACATATAACTGTTACATATAACAGAACTTTTTTCTTTTGATACTTCATGATACATAAAAGAGAATAGAAATGTAAAATAGAAATAGATTTCCTATGTCACTGACAGGAAGTAAACCAGTTAAATCAAATTGTTCAGATCAATTCTTTTTTTTCTGCCAAAAGAGAATATTTAAACTATAGTGAGCTGAAAGAAAATGAGTTTTAATTCATAATACTTAAAGTAATCATTGGATAAAATATGTTTTGGCATATATCTCAGTCCCTCCCCCCAAAGCCTCTTGTGCTCATTCATGGGGCTTTTCAGAGGTAGCTGGATCTAGGGGTGTGAATATTGATTAAGGGTTTGTGATAAGTGGATTATTCCACTGATTAGAATTAGCATAATTCTGGGTGTGAGTAATGGGACTTGTAGCCTGAATGGCTCAAAAGGGAAGGATGGAAGGCAAGCTGCTGCTGCTGCTGCTTGCTGCTAGCTGCCTTCCTCCTTCCCTACCATGGATTGTTTCTCTGTAATGCTTCTCTGCCATGCCATCCTGTCTCGGGGCCAGATGACTGTGGACTTCACCCTCTACCAATGGTGAGCTGAAATGAAACTTTCCTACTTTAACTTTTGTGTGTCAAGTATTTTGTCCCAGCAACAAGAAACTAACAGAGACAAAGTGATATATCTCATATTTGCTTTAAAACAGTATTGTATGCACATGAAGGGGAAAGTGGGTACTGTTGAAGGGGAAACAAGATTGTAAATTGATCAGTATTGAAGTTAGTTGATATGTAAACTTATTGTATTATTGTGTTTTCCTTTTTTGTGTTTATAATTTTCTACCAGAAAATGTTGAAAATTAGGGATAAGAATGTAGTTCAGAGGTACAGCACTTGCTTAGCGAGTATAAGGCCCTAAGTTCAATCCTCAAAACAGAAAAAATAAGTTAGAAAATAAAGTACTTTTGAATCTTTATGAAGATTCAAAAACAAAGTACAGCATGAGGTAAAAAAAACATATATTTGTCTTATGAGTAGCAGATATGATTTATATGTTTATTAAAGAAACTACCTCATCCTAACTGAAGTTCAACAGTAAAGTGAGCATCTGCTTTCTTTTATTTTCCCACTTTAAAAGATACATGATATAGAGTCCTGTTTATGACTTGAGCAAAATTGCATCACCCCTGATTTGAGGAATGTAAATTTAAGGATTATAAATGGCACCACATGAACACGGGAGAGTACATAGAATTATGTGAAAATATATTTTTAAGGACTCTGAGTGCCAGTGTTCTGGAGAAATCAGGTTTAAGAATTTGACTTCCCACAACAATGATCTTAAAAGTGATGCCCTACTTTCTAAACTGTGCCTGGAGTAAAGAGTGTCCCAAGACAACAGACCACCAGTGTAAGCAGAGGAGACCTTCAAGGTCATTATTACCTATTACCTTCAGCCTTACTTACCTGCAGATCACAGGACTGGTGGATGGGCAGGGATGATTGAAAGGTATTTGAACAGCCACAGATTTGGGAAGGTGCAATGGATCTTGGACCCAAACCTCTGTGCATACCATAGGTCAACTGTCTAAGAACAGCTGAGTGGAATCTTAGTTCCTGTTAAAATGTTACAGCTATTAGCTTTGTTTTTTTTTTTTTTTTGCTCTTTTTTGGGTTTGACTTATCATTTTTGTGGTTGGTTTGATTTGTTTGTTCACCAGTTGTGGTCATTTTTCCAAGAGGCTGCAATGAGTTTTCTCGTGATGCTGCATACCAAGGCTTCTCCTCTGAGTTTATTTATACAAACTTGCTAAGAGGGACTTGCAAAGTTTCCAAAGAGCCTCAAAGATCATGGAACCCAAAAATGCAGATAACTATGTATACTTTTTTCCCATTTTCCTGTATCTTGAAGGTGTCAAGCTCCTGATCTTGGGCATTAGCTTCCAAATAAGTCTGGTAAGTTGCTGATCTTGGATATTAGCTTCCAAATGAGTTCAAATCAGTAGTTCAAGCACACATAGAACATGTTTATGTTTGTTTATGCAGTTCCCAGAAGAGACAAGGATGGGACAGTCTCTTTTGGCTTGCATCCTTCATAATTCCAGGTGATATTCACCATTATTGCTTTGTTTGCTTCACACATTTTGTGTCTTGAATTCCATACAACAGACTATTGAGCACTTAATCGGCAAATGCAATGCCAGGCATAGAGTATAAAAAAAACTTGGAATTACAAAAATAAGAGGATAAACAAGTAAAAATACCCTTAGATTATAGTGGACTCTGTGATACACAAACTTGAGCACAAGGTACTGTTGACACAATGTGAGAGGTTTGCCAGTGAAGCAAGTGTGAGAGTAAGGAACGTAGCAAGACCTCTCACTCGAGGGTCTATGCTAATCTTTGCTAATTATGCCTGACAAATATGTCTGTTTCTAAAAAAGAGAGAAATGTTTCAGGAGACTCCTAAATGATGAGCAAAGATAGAGAAAGGAGGAGTCATGTAGTTCTGTGACCAAGGACGTGGTGTGACTCCAAATACCTGGAGGTAAGATGGTACACAGCAGAGTCAGAAGTCTCAGGGCCTCCACGTAGACTGGTAGGAAGATAAGGTGGATGTGACCAAGCATTGAGAAGTGACGTGAGGTTGGGGTTTGGATGATGGAGAAGTGGATATTAGAAGTTTTGCTAGACAGCGCTATGCAGGACTCAAATAAGTTACACATGAATCAAATCTTTAAGTACAGCCTAGACCTGTGTAGGCAGCTGGTATATGTCTTAGCACATCTGAAATAATGATTGATCGGTGAACTTGTCAGGAGCACATTTGGGCAAGGACTGGAACAGAGAAACATCAAGGAAAACACATTTAAAAGAAAACAGAAACCAGGCATGAAAGAATCAGCTCTGGAGTGAAGGCTTGGTTGTTGAAGGGAACGGGTGATCTCGAACAGTTTGGCTTCTGAATGTCTCTTATATCTTCAGCCTGACTCGAATCTTAGAATGGGTAAGGGTTGTGATAGACAGGTATGAAATGCAAAAATCCAAACCTGATCCTGTTGCCTTATTAATCCCTTGAAAATCTTGGGCTACAACTTCTCATGCATAAAACCCTCTTGAATGCTAAGAAAGGCAATATCTTATTGCTCTTCCATTTGTCCACAGTGCTTAGGACACAATGACATCACAAATTCTGCAGAAAATTGATGATATTGCCCATGAAGACTACAGCAACAGCACGAGGAAAGGTGCCAGAGTGTGCAAGAGGAGAAGTGGTGAACAGGAGAATGCCATGGCCTTGAAGCCAGCTTGGCTAAAGACTTGTTCACAGCCCAGGTGAGCCACCTCCTGGGAAGCTCAGACACAGATGGCCCAAGTAATTCTTACACATTTCAGGCATAGAGAATGCCAACAGAATTGCAATCCAGCCAAGTATTAATGTCTCCCTCTGCTGGACTTACACATGGGACCAGTGACACTTGGGTTTCAGAGTAAATTTACTGTCTCAGGGTTATATTATATTCACTGTTAAACTGGTTGAGCAAAGGTAGGAACATGGTAAATCCTCAATAACTATCTATTTGAGTTTAATTTATATTTAAATATACCACAGTAAAATGCCAGTCAAACATGAATTGGCAAGTCTTCAAAGTTCTATGTTTTAGACAGAATTTGAACCTCTAAGAAATTTTCTTTCAGGGTGAGACAGTAGCCCGACAATTGGTCACATAACTTCTTTCCTCAAGGATGATCTATATCACACTGAATTTATTTTTGCTGAACCTATGGAGGCCAGTACCTAATGGTATGGTATTCTTTTGATTTCTCATTCAAGATATGTCACTAGCACTTTGCATTACTCTGCACAAAGTATCCTCCCAGGCCACTGAAGAGGAGAGGAGCAGTGACCATGTCCCTTCCACATTCTGGCACTCGGATCCCCTCTATTAATTACAACATACTTCCCAGTGAAATGGTTAACTCATTCCAAGCTACCACACAACTATGGACACTTTTCCAAACAAACAAGGCCTTTCTAGGTAGCTCCTAGTGGAGGCAGAGACTGCTTGATTTGAACCTGTCAGTAAATGGTGAGGGAGACGAGCGGAAGAAGCGGTCAGGCCAGCTAATGGTCTTGGGATAAACTCTCCAGATGTACTGCAGTTTTGTTTTTGGCCCACCACAGGTTGTCATCAACATTTCAACATTCAATGGTTTATTTCCTGCTTTCTTCTTCCCTGCCATAGCAATTGAACACATATTCCCTTTGCAGAAAGTATTATACACATTTCTTTCTTTCCTGGTACTCTAACCTGTGAGCATCTTAAGTAGGGTTTCCCTCCCTGGAGGCAAGTTAATATCACTGAGGAAAGGCTGACATGTCAGGGCTGTCACATGTCAATCATTATCCCTCATTTCCTGCTGTGAAGCATGCACTGATTATTTTTATGTCTTTCTGACATCTCCTTTCTACATTTTCTTGGTGAAGAGAGAGGGCATTTCACTTCATAGAAACTGTTTAAACAGAGAGGCAGCACTTTGCACAGAGAATTATGAACTCGCCTGGTACCATCAGCAGCAATTTCCTCCTTCACCCTGAGATGCCCTCCTGTCCATTTCACACATGCTGCACTGGACTCTAGCAGTGTCTTTATCCTCTTCACCACTCTCAAGCCTCTCCAAGGTCTTGTTCCCCAAGTTTCCATCAATCATCAGCACTGCAGGGAAATTATGAAGGTAATAATTTGAATATCATGAGAGCCAAATAATTGTTGAATGGAATTGACAGGACAGCAATAATTCAGAGAAAATGCTTTGCATATGAAGTCATCAACTTGGCTTTCATGTTTCCTACCTCGGAAGTTCCAGCGGGATCAGAAATGAAGGAGACAGAAATGGTCTCCTTACCAGGGGTGGTTTCTGCTCTCCCTTTGAGCATCTCTTGCCTTTGATGCCAGTGGACATATTTTACAAACCTGGTTCACAACATAGATTTACAGAGAGCTTGAGACTTACTCAGGTAATCCTGTCACTGTGATACAAACTGTAAACCCCAGACAGTGAATTAGTTCAAGAGGAGCGGACCTTTGCAGATGATAAACTACATTAGTTAGAGTTTAAAGTGACATCACCTTGTTGTGGTGACTAAGTTTAAGTAACGTCAGTTTGAGTGATTTGGGTTCCACCTAGAGGTGTGTCTGAGTGTGTTTGAGTGTCATGTGACGTGATCTTGGGTACTATATCTGGCCCCTTGTCCTTTCTTTTCAGGCACTATTCCCCTCTTCTGCCCCCTGGCTACCAAGAACTAAGCATATTGGTTCTGCAGCACCCACCATGATGCTTTTTCCTTGGAGTGAGTTGAGCTCCATGCAGTAAATCTCCTGAAACTATGAACCAAAACAACCCTCTCCTCTTTTAAATTGTAGCAATGTACCCCAGCAATGGGAAAGTTCATGTACTCATATTGGAAAGACATAGGACTAGAACTATACAAACAGTAGCACTGACTTTTCCTACAACCTGAGAGTGACCACCTTTTATGGTTTAGATACATGAGAAGAGGTAATCAGATAGGTTAGGTTACTTAGCACAAAGCCCAGCTAGGATATGTACTATTCTTTCTGCCCTTAGACCTCAGAATTCCATTCTCTTAGGTCTTGGGACTCTAGGACTTATCACAGTGCCTCTTACTCCCTGGGATCCTGACCCTCAGTATCAGAGCATCAAACTGATAATTATGTCATCAGATTGCTTCTCTCCCTCTCTCTCTCTCGCTCTCTCTCTCTGTGTCTCTCTCTCTCTCTCTGTATGTGTATGTGTGTGTGTCTTTCCCCTTTCTCTGTCTCAAATACACACACACACACACACACACACATACAATCTACACATCCAATTTCTTCTTACTAGTACAATATTAGTGGACAAGAAATTTGGCTATTCCCACCTGTGACCCAGAGCATTCCAATACATGGATAGAAAAATAGAAAACATTTGTCATTACCCACGCACAAATCTGAGATGTAACCATTGAAAATAAAATTGTTTATTTTCTAGAAATTCAGGAATTTGGGTAGGGCTTTTCATGACATCAGAGAAAACAGTGTGACTGTGGGCAGAAGACCTGCTTTCAGGATGGCTCGTGCATAGGACACATTGCTGTTGAGCCCAGTGGCCTATGGCTATATTTTCTTCCATGTGGCCTCTTGACATGCATCTGGGTTCCAAAGAGGGATAGCCAAAAGCTAGTGGTGTTAACTAATAAAACATATTACACAAATACTGACTGTTCCTCAGTTCACTTTGCCCTAGCATTTCACCAAAGCTAGTTATATGGTCGAGCTCAAAATGAATGAGAGAGTAAAATAATAAAATATGGTTATCAGAAATTGGTTTCTCAGGGGGTCACAACAGTAGTAATCTGTCATGGACTTTGATTGGAGTGATACCTCTAACTAGTGCTTCACTTACGAAGTTGAAAACATTTCTTAGCCCCTCTGTTCCTTTTCTCTGCTTACCTGTAAAGTAATGCTAATGAAATGTGCCACATGTTTGGTTACTTAGTATAACTGCCACATTTATATAGGATTACTACGCTCCCCTCTGCAAGGATTCAGTTATCCTGAACCCACTCCTAGTATAAGGAATCGTGGTTTAGTGATAGAATAGCATGGAGACTCAGTGGGCAACAAGCAGAGCCAGCCTCACAGATCTATCCAGAGATAAGCTCAGAGGTCACCAACTTTTTATTTCCTTACTCAGAGAAAAGAAAGAAATTTCAGATTACTTTATGGGACGTTGACACGAAAGTAGTCTAGTCATGCAGCGACTCCATGGTCAACTGCAAAAACTGTGGTCTTGGAAGTAAGCGAAGACAGATTGTAGATGTCATCTGAGTGAATTCATCTCCTTTGCAATTCCAGTGTTCTTGGTCTCAGTTTCTCCATTTCAAAGAGGAGATGTTGGAACAGCCAAATAAGGTGGTAGTTACGAAGTATTTCCTTCAGAGCCCTACACTCCTGCATGTGCTCCATAAATGGTATGGTTTTGTACTTGACTTTATGACGTGACTAGTAACGCAAATTTAAAAATATAAAAACATGAAGAATAGCAAACTTCTTGTATCTTTATTTTCTTGCTGCCTTTGGTTCAAGAATTCAGACACATTTCAATGTATTTGCTCTGGACTCTGGTTTGGGGTCTGCCCCAGGTTCTTCTCAGATTGTGCTGTGCTCTCGGTACTTCCCTAGCCAAGTCCAAATTTCCTCCTACTAAACAAGCAAGAAGATGCTTGCATGTGACATGTGGTCATGGTACACATTATTCAGTGATTTATAAATGAATGATGATTTCAATATAATAATTTTTATCACAGTAACATCGAGATACAACTATTATGTTAAGACATGTAGTGACAATGTCTTCTTTGATTATGTGCTTTTTGATTATCGCCCTACTAATGTATAGGCCAGTAGTCAGTTCTGGACTATTGTGATAGATTCATGGGAATAACTATCTACTTTTTTTCTTTCTTATTGCTTTACCAATCATACCAACTCTGACTCATTGTCTCAGCTGGATGTCCCCAGTTCTCCTACTGTAGCTGCAGTCTCATCACTGGGAAGAAAAGGAAAAGTGGAGACAGGGAGTAGAAATTTCTCACATGCCCTCAGCTCACACACCACTGGTCAGAATGCAAAAACATGGCCACAACACACTGCAAAACAGAATGGGAAAATGTAGTTTCACCACGTGGCAACTTGTCCACAAAGACTCAAAGACTCTATTAATAAAAGGAAAACTGAAACATGAAAGTAGAATAGTACCCACAAATTATTACTGAATCTCTAGTAGATTCAATATTATTTTATTGATTTCTTTAAAAACATTTTCATGTCAGATCCCTTCTCTGAAATAATAATGCGTATTTTGTTAGACACAGTTGAATTACAAAATTCTGTTAGTAGTTTTAAAAGAAACCTAATGGTTCTGTACTTACACAATACCTAGCATGTATTTTTAAATTTTCTCAATGAGAAAGTACTAGCATAAACATAATACTAAATGAAGCTATGTGTTTTTGGGGAAGTGTTGGGTAAGGTAATAGTTTACTGCAAGTTCTGGCAAACTTTTTTCAAAGAGTCAGACACAAATGTTTTAGACTTTCAGAGCTGTTCTGTTCCTGATGCAGCCAGTCCACTCTGCACAGTACCACCACCGCTGAAGTGTATCTGCCTTGCATCCCTACAAAACCTTATTTTCAAGCACAATTAGTGAGTCAAGTCTGGTTTGCCAGTTCAAGATGTACTACCTGCAATGCTTAATTATCTTTACAATTTTAAAATTTAAATATGCTCCCCCTTAAACCTGGACTATTGAAGTTCTCCAGGAATTAATTTGACATGGAAATTTACATCAGACATCATTGATTGACTAGATTGAGTAAAAATAATACTGGTTACACAGTGACTTCTGCTGCTTAGGACACTTGCTCACTGGCTGCAAATGAATGAAATATGGTATTCTTGGAATAAATCACTTTACATAATCACAGAACATATAGATGGAAAAGAGAATGTTCCAAATATTCCCCAAATGTGAAACATCTATGTGACTCAGTTATTGGTCTATTGAATTAGGGTTTGGTTGTATTTGACTATCTCTACCAATTCTAGTCATCATGGATTTATTGAAAAATTTAGTCTTGGCAATTCTTTGAGAAAATGAGTTTATTCATTCACTCACTATTTATTATCCAATTACAATGGCCCATGTGGTATTCATATCTGTTGACATAACAGTCATGGAATAAAACTAAACATATTTTTGACTCACCATAATACTATGAGAGACAAAGAAGGAAGGAAGTAAAAAAAGGGAGGCAGGCAGGCAGGAAGGAAAGTAGTAAGGAAAAGAGGAAAGGGAAATCAGATAGTAATTCTGTGCAGTTGCTATATAGAAAGTTAGAACAGAGTGAGTGAAGCCAGAGAAACATAACTAAATGCGAAGAAGTTGAATGTTTGCAATTCAGGTTATAATAAGGAAAAAAATCAGTACAAAAAGGAAACCAGTTAACACAAAGTGGCTGGACATAGTCAAGAAACATAAAATGCCACCAAATAAATGTGGCAGAACAGGTTGGGTAAGAATGGTACCAGTGGAAGTTGGACTTGTGTGTGATAATGAAAATGATAATGGAAAAGAGTCATGTGACCCATGGTAGAGCTTAACTTCTCTTGCAAACCCAACAGGTGGCTTCTCTTGTTGTCTTTCATTAACTATTACAGGAAAGAGATCAGCCAGGCAAAATTTGACCATTTGCAAGCAGAGACCAAAGTGTATGTAGAGAATGGAGAAATCATGAACCTCCCAAGGTTGGACAAACGCTGTCTCCAAGTGTGGTCAGAGTGTTTACAGCTAGAGCTCTTGCTCTTTGAAATGTGGTTTGCTTTATGGGATGATGGGGAAATGGATATTTGCTTATGCAAAAGGTTGAATGTGTCAGAGAGTAAGTATTTGCTTGGCAGAGCAATTTTGTCTTCATTCTTTGTTTCCTCTAGAGTTTGGTGTGAAATATACCTTTGAATTCAATCAACAGTGATCTTTGTGATTTCTGGGACATTCACAGATGCTTTCTGTACCTGATCTGCTGCTGTTTTTATTCTTCAGCCTCTTCAATATGGATCAGCATAATGATCTTAGAAACCATCCTGCAAACTTAGATCCTATAACTTAATCCATCCAGCATGACATGGAGAAGTCCTTTCACTCTGGGACACTTGAAGTGTAAATGAATGAGTCAAACATATACTTCTATGTGTCTGGGCCTTTATATATGTGACACTTTCACCTTAACTCAAATTTCCTCAACTAATATGTGGAAAAGGAAGCAGTCTTAGGGAAAAGGTGTTGGGTATCTTTCTGTTTTGTCATATCAAGTTCTAGATCTCTGTTACAATGCCATGTAGATACTAGATTTAATTTGATTTTTGATACTAGGGATCAAACTCACAATCTCATGCCTGCCAAGCAGGTACTTGTACCACTGAACTACATTCCTGGCCCCTAAAATTCTTTCTTAGATTCTTTTTTGTTTGTTTGTTTTGTTTTTTGTAGGTGCTTAGAATGTGTGCATCTGTGGTTCCTGGGGGAAGTTAGAGGTTGAAATTCAAATATCACTGGAACTTAGAGCCAATTTCAGTTAGAAGGAGCCGCTGACTTGAGCTAGGAGCAATCAGTATTTAGCAATCAGAAAGAAAAGAGCCAGAGAAGAGGTTGGGAATCACCATGTTTTCAGGGGGCAGTGAATGATGTTACCAAGGGTGAATCCTGCCTAAACACAATTCATGTCTGAGGTTTCTAAAATACACATCCCCCCAGGAGTCTTTTTGGTAGGTAAAACATTGTAGCCCCTGGGATCCAATGTCAAAGTTTATTTCTACAGAAATAAACTGTAAAGGAAACCATCAGCTCTGCGGAAAGCACACCTGTGTTTTCTGGAGTCCTTTTTCTCAAGGGAATAGTGAGTCAGAAAGTTTGAATTTAACGCTTCATTTTGCATTCCCCTGAGTTCCAGTGGGGCTACGCAAACAACCGTTTCCTGTAACCTCAGACCTTGCATGCAGTTCTCACCTCAGTCCTGTCACCCACACACACTGACAGGCTTCCTCCCACCACAACACTGAAACGCGCCAGACAGAAAAGCAGGTGAGCAGGAGAAAATGGCAAAAGTCTCCAGCATGACAGTGTCTCAGGCAAAGTAATCAACCGCATGTTTACCAAAAGGGCACAGCAGGGGTGAACCTATCACTTGCATAGTCTCTTCACTTGGAAGCGTACTGGAACCAGAAGGCTACATCCTATGAACAAGGACCAGGAAGGCTTCGGCAGAACACAGAAACACAAGAGAGTCCCGTAGATTATTTCAACTCAGGTTTTGCTTGATTTTCAGTAAGGGTCTGGGCAGTGACTGATTCAATTTTGGAATAAAAGCATATTCTTGAAGGAAGATTATTCCTTAACTTATTCTACTTTGTTAAAAGCCAAAGCGTAAGGAGCTGACCCAAAGAGATTTCAAAATTCAATGGATTAAATAAAATAGAGGCTCTTTTCTTTCCTCTTACTCTCACCTAACAGTCCAGAGATGAGCCTGCTAACAACTCACCTAACAATCTTCAAATGTGTAGAATCCCTGATGCTAACGGGAGTTGGTTGAATTTAACGCTTCACCTACAAAATAACTATAAAGGCCCTAGAGAAACTTAGCACACCCTAGAGTCACATTACAAGAAGACTTTGTCTCTAAAATAAAAATGCTTCCAGTATATTTTAGGAAAATGATCGTCAACTAGCCTGTCTGTCTGTATCCCTCAGATGAGTACTGAGATAGCAAATGTATGGCATGCACTCTCTCCTTACCGCAGTGTCATTCTTCCAGGCTGAGTGCATGGCCTGTGGTCTCGACTCTTAGCAACAAGACATGCAACGAAAACTATTTACAAAGAGAGATCCATCCGCTGCACATGCCTTGCCCTGAGCCTCCCTTCTCCCACCAGTGACTCTTGGTGCCTTGTGGACCTCACAGGCATCGTATCAGCAGTGCTATCAATTTCCCATCAGCCAATTCAGCCAGAGCAATACTTACCCTTGTTATTTTCTTTAAACCTTTTTCTAAGAGCAACAACAAAAACAGGAAGCTCTAGAGCCTCCATCCCCATTTACTTTATTGTCCGACTGTAATTTAAGGAAAGGCACTAAAAATGTCAAAAGTGAACAGACTAGAAGCAGGGTTTCAGTCCTCAAGGTGTGAGTCACACTCTCTAGAAAACTAATGTTTAAAATATTAGTTGACCATGCCATTTTAAACCATCAAATTAAAAAATGATAGTTTTTGTTCTTGTCTGCTGGCTACATGACTGTGCCCTGAAGTGCAATGGGAAGAAAATCACTTTTCTGCTTCTACCCCCAAGGCGGAAGCCTCCAGGCAGAGACATCTGCTTCCCTCTTGCACCATTCCAAGGAATGAGGCTTCCGACGTCCAGCTGCCATTTTCCCATAGGTCACAGCTGATTAGGAAAATTCAGTTCATGTGCGTGAAACACCAGCTACGCTAAGCCAGGAAGTGCCTCCCTGCCTCTGCCTTTCCCAGGGGCATCTGAGTGTTTTGTAAGACTGATATCCCAGCAGCATTCCAGTGTCTCATCTCAGCCCGCCTGCCGCCTCCTCCTAACCTTGAAGTCTCAACCGGACCAGGCATTCCTTTCCACTTCCCGTTCTGGGCTGTTGTCCCGTGCTTGTTACCCACCAGCTGTGGCCCAGCTGCTACATTCCACAGCCGAGGTGGTGTCCTGCACCTGGCCTATGAGCTAACTCCCTTCTGCCTGCTAGCACGGTGTTTTAGGCCTTCAGGGTCTCTGTTTTGAAAGCAGCTCTATAAATGTCAAGTGTTACTAACTAACCAACTGAGGGGTGAGAAAACCAAAAGGCTTGGGAGGATTTAAGATTGAGTGAAATATTTTTATTAAAAGAAAAAAAACTAAAAGGTTTTTCTTTTTGGTTCCTGTTCTTTCGTTTTCCATCTGCCACCTTAACTGGATTTCCACATCAGCAACCGAAGCACGGAAATGACTTGTCCCCTTCAATGTGTAGGTTGATACAAATGTGCAAACATTAACCATTTTCAAAGAAAATCGTGATTATTATTGTTATTTACATTTACATTAATTTTCACATATAGGAGATATGTAAGTAAAGTGTGATGTATTATCCTCAAAAGCCCAAGAAAGGTAAAAGCAGTACTCCAATAGATGCAAGGTCAAGGTGACCCAGGAAATGGTTCTGCTTCCTCGGAGGAGGCAAAGTGATCCCATGGCATGAGTGGCTGGGGCTGTGTTTCCAACAGACTTTTCGTTTTATGCTTGAGTTTTTTTTTTTCCTCCTTTTGAGGAAAAAATGTCTTCTCATTCACAGGTTAATGCAAGTTTTACCAGGTCTTTTCCTTACAGTTTTGTTAAAATTTTTAGAGGAGAAAGCAGAAAGAACAAAAAGCAACACTTTCACATGTGAGAAAGTCCTCCTTGAATGCATCCTTTCACTATCTAAAAGTTCGTTTTTCTCAAAAAGCTATTAGCTCCTCTACAGTGATTTTGAATGGCATGGATGGAGAAAACATACCTACCCCAAGGCTGAACTGTTTCAAGAACTTATTTGTATAATAACTTATTGTTAAATAGGATTTTTAACTTTAGGATGAGATTTGTCAGAGAGCAATACCTCCAAGGTTCTTACTGCCATTCATTAATTTTGAGCATATCAAATAGAATTAATTTGTTTTTCTGGCACTCTACCTTCCTAAGGACACACTCAATAAACCAAGCCCAAGGCAAAATTAGCAAGTGAGACCTTGCAAAGTGAAAAATGTCACAGAAGCACTGTATTACTCAGGCTACTTGGCTGAGAGTTAGAAACCATTGGACTTTTTCCTCTAACTGATGTCAGCTAAACTCTGTGGAGAGTCTTATTGGATCCCAACTTCCTGGATTAGTGCAGGCAGGGACAGGCTGTTCTCAAAGGGAGTGCTTGCTAGTAAGATAGAATTATTTATTTTGCAATTATTCCTGAACATATTTTCAAGACAGATTTCAATAAATAGCATACTCTAAAATAGTTTCTAAGTATGAGTACTATACTTACCATATTATACTAGTTATGTTAGTGTCATAAAAATTACTATAAATGTAATGACTTTAAAGACAGTCATTTATAGTCTTGCAATTCTTGAGGTCAGAAGTTTAAAATGGGTGCTGCTGGGCTGAAACTACACTTTCTATGGGGCTAGATTCCTTCTGGAGACTGTAGGAAAGAATCCCCATCTTTGCTCTCTCTGGCCGTAAGAGGCCACCCACATTCCTTGGCTTGTGGCTTTATTCTTCTATCTTCCAAACCAGTGATGTTGGACCAAATTGTTTTTTATGCTGCCATCTCTTTCTTTCCTCTGATTCCCTCTTCTACTTTTAAAACCCTTGTGTTTACATTGCACCAAACAGGATAATCTAGGATAATCTTCCTATATAATATCAACTAAATAGAAACTCGAATTCCATCTTCAACCTTCAGTACTCTTTGTTGTGTAAGGGAACATACAGTTTCCAGACACGGGAGTGTGCACAGCTTTGAGAAACAATATTCTGACTATTGTACATATTAATAGATATTTGATGTTGTGTGTCATTTAGCTGGAAACACAAGTTACTGTTCAAGTGAAACCTAGCAAACCTGAAGATTGAAGCTTAAGTAGATTAAAACACAAATAAAATAGCATGTTGAGTACTCTATGAAGTCTGAAATCCTACTGTGGGAATGCTCTGTTGAACATTTACAAATAAGTACCTGCTCAGTACCAGACACTGCTAAATCCGTGTCAATTAAATCAAGGAAGTCCCTGCCTGCTGTCCAGGAGCCTGCTACAGTGGGAAGAGACAAGCATGCCAACAAGTATGAAAAGCAGACACTGACGTCATGGTGTACAGCAAGGGCTGCTTCCCCCATGGAAGATGGCATTTACACAGACTGAGACCATCCAGAGCCGTTCTGGCGGCTTGCCACCACCACATACCACATGGCGGTCTTGCCTGTGAAAATTACAGTTCAGAATGGCAAGGGCACTTATAAAGTCATGTGACCATGTTGCTTTGCTTCTTCTGGAGCTCAAGAAGGACCCAATGTGAGAAATCTCAAGAATAAGGTTCATTTGTTTCTTCTCTGAAAATTGGACTTGGCTCTTTCGTTCAGGTCACCTCTCATAAACGCCTTCACCCCTTCAGCAGATTCTTGTAGGTGTCCTGATCTATTTAGACTTATCTCATGAGCCCAAGATGCAGTGAATTTCAGGGTTGATGCAATCATAGGCTGTTTTAAACATGTCAACTTTAAATGGAAGTCAACTTTGAAAGAATATGAGCAGCCAACAAGGAGGAAAGTCAGAAGCTGGTAGCTGAGAGTCTGAATTTGAGGGGTTGAAAGTCGGAAAAGCAGTTCCATCTTGCAGTCTGCTTTGTAACTGTGTCTGTTTTGGACATTATGAGGCAAGCAGCAAATTTCCCAGAGAATCTACTCTCTTAATCTTCCTGTTAGAATAAAATTTCCCCACTCCATAAACTTCACGCCACCTTTATCGGGGCACTTGGCTTTTTAGTGACAGTGCTACATTTCACAGCTCCCGTGGTACTAAGGATGTGACTAAGTTCTCTTCAGTGAAATACGGACACATAAGATATGTATAATTTTGGTATCATTTTTTACAATATATGGCTAATTGTTCATTTGCTATTTTTCTCTCAGTGCAGAAATGGAAAAACAAAGTGTATCAGGATTTTGATATGGGAGCCACCTGTGGAGTTGAGTACAGTAACTTTTAAAATACTATGTATGTATTTATTTATTTCGAGGCGCTGTCTCACTAAGTTGCGTAGACTGGACTCAACCTTCTGATTCTTCTGTGTCAGCCTCCCTGAGTGGTGAAATTGTAGGCATGCACTGCCAAATGTAGCTAATGACAAACTTATGACACCTCTTTCCTGTGCCAGTAATTGTTCTGATAATTTCCTAAACAACAGCATTTGTACTCACTCAGAACCACGTTCCATGAAGTAGACAATTTTACATTTGTTTTACAGATCAGGGATCTATGATCCCTGATCATAGATCAGGGTTTTAACTGCCAGCATGCAGCAGAGTGAGAATTCAAATCCAAGTCAGTCTGACTTCAAATAGAATTGTAATAAGTGACATTTATATGTGTTGTTGTGTAATTCTTACAAGAGTCATAGTGCTGTTTCTTTGTATGGATGAGGAAATTCAGGGACAAAAGGCTCAGGAACATGTGCAGACATTGAATGGACTGTACAACACAGTTAGGATTCCCACCTGGAATATTCTACTCTATGGATCCGTACTTAACAACCAGGATAGTCCAGCCTGCCTTAAAAGCTCAAGACTGTGTATTACCCCATAGCATCTCTCACTTTTTTTTTTTTTTTTTTTTTTTTTTTTTTTTGTACCGGGGATCGAGCTCATGACCTCGCACTTGCCAGGCAGGCACTTAAGCCACTGAGCTAAATCCCCAGCCCCAGCATGTCTCACTTAAGGAACCATAATTACTTGACACCTGGGAGTTTTATTTTTAAACTAAGAACTCTTTAGGGTATTGTAAAATATGTGCAAATATGTATGCAGTCACCATATCAAGTGGTATACGGGAGGGATATGTGTGCAAGAAGATGACATTGGCAGGGCAGAGAGTAGAACCATTCTGGCAATGGGAAGGGAAGATGTGGACAGAAATCTTCTCTTCCAGGAAAGAGATTAAGGGATTTGGACTGGCCAGGAGAGAAGTATATTTACCCCAAAATGAGAAGAACTGGAGGCTTCTTTGATAGCCTGTGACTGTCTCTTGTCTACCTGGCAACACTTCATGGGCTGGGCTCCATGGACAGGAGAAGAGAGTCGGTGGGGAAGAAGAGACAAGGAGATTGAAGGCTTTCATTCTTTAAATTGAAGCAAGTAGAACAATTTTCTAAAACCATGATTGCTACAATTTGGATGTTAAATGTCCCCATGTGTTTAAGATATGGCCCTGACTGTGGCTCTATTGAGGATTACTGTGGACCCTGAGGGAGTTGGGCCCTGGGGGGGGTGCTTATCTCTTTGGAGACTTGTTCTAGAAGGATCAGGAAGGGGAGGGATTAGATCATCCTTCCCTTCTTTGCGTCCTGGCTCATAGCTGAGCTATTTGCTCCACCACACACTCCCCATAGGTGCACTCCAGCACCTCTAGAGCCCAGAGCGAGGAGCTGGCCTGATCCTGTGCTAGAACCTCAGAAACCAAGCAATTTTGAAAGGCATTTCCTTACAGTGGCATGGAGCTCATTAATACAAACATTCTCAACTGCATGGGAATGGCCTGAGGCAGGGAAGGGCTTGTTAAAGCCTAGATGCTTGGCCTTTTGCTTCCTTCTGCTGAATCAAAGCACATAGGTGGGAGTTTGGTGCTTCCCAGGAGTGGTGTTGCATTCTTAAAACTGCCGTCATTGAAGGGAGAGGTTATATTTCGAGCAGTAAAACTCAAAGGTGTAGTTTCAGTTTGGTTTTATTACTTTTCAACCAATCTTGGAAAATGAGTTCTTATTCTAGTCATCACTAGTCATTTGCCTTGGGGTTTCTTGATTTTTGCTAGGCCACCATGCATTGGAGCACCATAACATGTTTTGTTTTGTTTTGTTTCTCAGATGTGGGCTGCGGCCTGGGAAAACCTACGTTTTGTTTTGGAAAAAACTTAGGGTGAGAGTCTTTGGCCATATTGAGATAGCAAAAGCAAAACAAGGAGCACTTATTGACCAGGACTGCCGAGAATGCTGCTCTATCCTTCCTGACACCTAGTCATGTCTATAAAGAGATCCCATGGGCTCCCAACCAATTATGAATTTCCAACAGAACAATTTCATAGCAAAGCCCCATAGTAAACCTAAAATATGAATTGGATAAAGCAAATTTCTTCAAAAAGATTCATTTTGTTTTGTTTTACTTTTATACTAAAAGTATACTTTGATACCAAGCTTAGAATCAATATGAGATTCACAATGTCCAAGGACTCCATCTTGAAAGTGATCTTGTTGCTTGAGGCAGAGAGGGTGTTTGGCACTCTCCATGTCCAAGGTGACTTCCATGGCAAGAACTTCATACTTATGTATGTACAGTGTACACTGGATACTACCACTGGCAGATTATGGGAAGTTATGAATACAGAAAGTGTAGAAATAATCTTTACAGGAATATGACCATTGAGGAACAACATTTTCTCTTTAAATCCCTAGATTGTGTGTCAGAAATGTTTACAAATAGAGACCAGATGATATCAGTTATTGAAACCTATTTCAGAAATGACTTAGAAAAAATCTGGTTTGACAGAATTGCAAGCAGTAACCCCATTTGTTAGTATATCTTTGACCTTTATTTCCCCAATAATGGCACAAACGTCCCAAGTCTTTGCCCCAGAAAAGATACTGATAGTGGGAATAACAACCTATCCCCTTGACACAAGCACAGTGATGGAAAGACAGTGGTTAATATTTTTTGAGTACCAGATTGCACGACAGACCCTAGAATAAAAACTTTCTATTGTATTTCAATTGATCCACAAGTTCTTCGTGGTGTGCATATTTTTGGAACCCTTTAATGAATGAGAAATTTATACCTAGCCATTAATTAATTTAGTAAATAAGTGAGTAAAGAGCTCTAAACTTAAACAATGATCAGTCAGACCAAAAATTCACACTCAATGGCATCACATTGACTCGAGTCTAGTACTGAGATCAGCTGATGCAGCTACATAAGGATCGAAGACGCAGGTCTCGCCTTGGTGAAGGTCGGTGGTTGATTTTCTGTGTCAGCCCTAGCAGGTGCACATGAAAGAGCAACTGAAATATAGAAAAGTGCATGGTCGTGTATCTTTCTGGAGAAACTGCATCCTGAGTCACAGGAGAGATTCAATGGAATTGTCTCTTTCCATATCATCAAAAGAAGAAGAATGTGAGGAGTGTTGATCACTGAAATTTGAAGAAATATTAAATATCTGTATATAAGAAATCAAAGCCTTCAATAATAGTTTATCATTTTGATTGGCTCTAATATCTCAAGAATATACTTTAAAAATATTACCTCTTTTTATTATTACAACCACCATATAAGGCTGTTAAAAATTTCTATTTTATTGGTAGGAAAATTGTGACTCAGAGTGTTTAAATAACTTGCTTGTGAAAGCACAGAACTGATATGTGACAGAGCTGGGAATTGATCTCCAATCTGTCTGGCTTCAAAGCCAGAGATTTCTCCTTGATTATCTTAGAGTCCTTTTCTGCTGTGTAAGTATCCAATAAATATTCATAGAAAAGAAATAAATTCTGTGGTGCAAAGTCATCAATAAAACTTCCATTCAGGCAAATAAATGCCTAAATAGATCCCTTTTTATAGTGACCAATTTGATTTGAAAAGTACAGTTTAGGCTCACCATGTGTCCCTATAAATCCTTTCATTACACAAAGAGCTCTAAGATGTGCTACAATAGTGCTCACAGTAAAACGCTTATTATTTTGCACAGGGCAAAAAGCAACACACAGTTTAGCATATGATGAAGGACAAATACTATGGAGATTCAAAGATAGTAAAAAAAGCCAGGGAGGTCTTCAGTTGGGTGTGGAATGGGTTCAAGAGAGAGCTAAGTACCTGTGGAAGACTTGTTCAAGGAAGTTTACACCTTACACTGGGTTGTACTCACTAGTCCTAGAGGCCTCACACTTGGCCATTGGACTTGTATTGCCAGTAACATGTGAATGGAAATGATGACTTTCACTTTGAAGAAGAAGAATAATAGGGCCCAGCACATGGTTTTCCATGTTTGTGTTTCATCTGTTAACACTTTTTCAGTTAGACATTATTGTGTCCATGCTGACCTAGGAGGAAAACTCAGCTGAACTGCAGCAAGTGAGAAATGAAACAAAATTGACATCTTGACCTCAGCATCATTGTTACTGCAACACATCCTAGCCTATCCTGATGTCATAGTCCCCAGGAAAAATGCCCTTCAAGTAGAAGGCCACACAGTAACTTATACTGAAGAGGCAACAAAGTGGGTCAAAACCACAGAAGAAAAATCTTCCAAGGTGCTGGAAAAGTCAGTATTTTCAATCCTGTTTGTACCTTAACATTTCCTGGAGAACTATAGAGAAGCATTAATTTCTGAGTCCTTTTATAGAGTATAATTAAACAAATATTTGGGTATAAGTCACACATAGGTGCATTTTACCTCTACAGGTTATTGTGCATCCAAGACTGAGAATTACTGCTATAGTGAAATTCCTTTATATTGCTAATGAGGAAATTCAATAGCATAGAAAATAGACTTATGAGAACATCAGAATTGGATAGTGACAAAGTCATGACCTCTTCCATCTGGAATTCCAACCTAGGATTCTTATAGACTAAACAATAACTAAAATTGAAATAATTCTATTTTGACTTTAAAAAGTGCCATAACCTGGATTAAAATCCTGAGTACAAGTGTAACTGTTGTGTCTGAAAATGATTCAGTTTTTTGAGCCTTGTAATTCTCTTACTCATAAAATAATGATGCTAGTAACTTTCTCTTAGTATTGTTTTGAGATATGTGTATTGGGAGGGATAGTGAAATAATAATTAGATATACTGGTCCTGAGAGTGATCACCAGGTTTCAGTGATGCCACTGAAAGTTAGTCTACAATGAATATGTTGTGTAGTACCATTGTGATTTTCTGTTTTCAACTATAAAAGTTAAAGTTTTTGGAAAAACTGTTTTAAGGTTATTGCAAAAATTACATGTCAAGGCATGGGAAGGAACAAACATGGCTCATCAACTCTCCACCATTGGGGGAACTTCAGTGAGCTGTGGTGGGGGGAACCCCCACTTATCACCTCTCTATCATTGAGGGAACATTGGCTTGGAGGAAACCAGTGCCTGGCCCATTCCCCTATACCACTAGATGGGCAATCAGTGAGGGAAGAGCCCAGGACTCATCAACTGACTTGTCCACACAAACCCAAGGTAAATTCACTACAAAAAGGGGAAGCACTTTCCATACAAACCCCTGATTTATGTTTGGATCTGTTATATACCTATAAACTTTGACTCTATGGTCTAAAGCACAAAATCATTAGTTATGGTTTGTCAAATTCTAAACTGTGTTAGATACTATCATTATTGTTAATAGCACTGCTGTAGCTAGGATGTCATATCTATTGTCATCAGTTGTCCTCCCTTGTTTAACAATTTTGGGAAGCTCAGGGGTAACAACCTCACCACAGCCCTAAACCAAAAGACTGGGGACTGAGCAAAATAGAAACTAACATTACACCCTCAATTAATTGGGAAGGTAGAGCCTTGGGAGAGATTCAAGTAAGAATCTCCTACACACAGAAGATATCTTTGAAGAACAACCTTTTCCAAGAGAGGGCTGTATACTAGTGATACTGCTGTCTACCACCAAAACTCACAAGGATCATCACAGAAAATGAAATAAATTCTTTTTGAAAAAGAAAATGTGACAATGAAGGAGCAAAATGCAATCTCAGACCTCCAGTCCAACAAGAACAAGCACAGGAGGCATCAACATAAAATAAATTGGAATTCAGACACTTGGAATTTATGAAATGATAGCACCTAGAGTAAAGAAACAACTCCAGGAGGCTACAGGGGGAAATCAGATCAGAAATAATCTTGTAAGTAAAAAAGGAAATGAGAACCATAACGAAAGAATTGCAGAGCATACCTGAAGACATAGTTTAAAAAAAAAGCATAGGAAAATAATGTAAATCTTGAATGAAAAATATAAAAAAGGATTAAAATGCATGAAACAGCTTCAAAGAGATATCTGTTTCTGACATCTCTGTAGACACTCTATTAAAAACTGCTGGAGAAAAGAACAGGTCACACATAAAAGAAAGCCCACCAGAATCATGACAGACTCCTCAGTACTCACCCTAGAATGAAGAGGAGGTTGGAATGAAGTATTTCAAGTCCAGAAAGAAAACTCCAAACAAGATTGATGTACCTTGCAAAACTGTCTTTCAAAATTAATGGAGAAATAAGAGATTTCCATAACAAAGAACAAATAAATTCATTATCAAACTAACCCTACAAAGACAACTAAAAGATATTCTAAAAAGAGATAAAAATGACCAAAATTCCAAGAACAAAAACAGAAAAAAATCACCAAGCACGACAAGCAATTATCCTTTATATTTCAGGTGTTTCCCCCAAAAGGGGAAAAGTAGAGAAACAACACCTGGAAGATAACATGACAAAGATAAATCAAAGTTATAACCATTAATGTAAATGGTCTCATTTCATCAATCAAAAGAAACAGATTGGCAGAGTGGATCAAGAAACAAAACCCAACAGTATGGTGTATACAAGCAACACATTTAAATAGAAAGAAAATTCATAGACTGAAAGTCAAAGGATGGAAAACATTACTCCATGGGATAAGAACCCAGAAAAAGCAAGAGTAGCTATTCTATTTGCAGACAATGTGAACTTCAGGCCCAGAGTGATCAAAGGAGATTGAAAATGAAAAGGTCACTACAGACTTGTTAGTAGAAAACTTTAAAAGGAAGAGCTAACAATAAATATATATGCATGAAATATGGGATCACTCAACTATACAATACAAATGTTAACAGACATTTGAGAAAACTCAAATAAGCAGCAACACTTTTGTAATGGAGGACAATAATATCCTTTTGTCACGAAGAGATAGATGAACTGAACAAAAAAGTCAGCGAAGAAATAACAGAACTGAACCAAACTTGTGAACAAAAGGACTCAGTAGACGTTGGCAGTGTTCCACCCAACCACATCAGAATACACATTCTTCTTAGCTGCACAAGTATGTTCTCTAAAATAGACCATGTACTAGCCCATAGGACATGCTTAAGTAAATACAAAGGAATTGAATTTATCCCATGTATACTATCTGACCATAGTGCAATGAAATCAGAAATTAATGGCAAAAGAAACCACAAAAAGTGCCAGGAATTTAGCTCAGTGGCATAAGCACTTGCCAGGCAGGCAAATACATCTTATAGGAACACAACGAAACAGTCTTCAGAAAAAAATTTATAGTGATGAAATGTCTGTTCAGGAAAATGAAATAAGCACAAGTAAAAATCTATTGCTGCATCTCAAATGACTAGAAAAAGAGGAGCAAATTAAGCCCAAAGCCCAAAGAAGGGAGGAAATTATAAAGATCAAAGCAGAAATTAACACAATGGAGACTAAGAAAATAATACAAAGAATTAAGGAATCAAAGAGTTTGTTTTTTGAAAGAATAAATAAAATTGATAAACTCATAGCCAACCTTATCAAAAAAAGGAAACAAAAAATTCAAATTCATGGATTGAGGAATGAAAGAGTGAAATCACTACAGATTCTGTGGAAATTCAAAAGATCATCAATACCTACTTCAAAAATATTTACTTACATAAGATGGAAAACACAGAAGATTCCTAAATACATGTGAATTCCCAAAACTGCATCAAGAAGATAAAAGTGCTGAATAACTTAATATCAAATAATGAAATTAAAAACATAACTAAAAACTTACCAGTAAAGACAAGCTAAGGTCCTGATCAGTTTATAGCTGAATTCCATAAGAAACTTAGAAAAGATTTAATGCCAATAATCCTTAAATTCTTTAATGAAACTGAAAGGAAAGCAATTCTCCCTAACTCATTCCTGGAGGCAAGTATTACCCTGAGACAAAAAAAAAAAAAAAAAAAGAGAAAGACCAAACCAAAAAGGAGAACTATAGGCCAATCTTCTTAATCAACACTGATGCAAAAATCCTTTAGTATAATACTAGCAAATAGAATGCAGCAAATCATCAAGAAGACCAAGTGATATTCATTCTAAGTATGCAGCAATGTTTCAACATACACAAATCAATAAATGTAAATATCAACAGAGCCAAACATAAAAATGACAATGATCTGCTCAGTAGATGCAGAAAATGGTTTTGATAAGATCCAATTGTCATTCATTATAAAACCCTACAGAAAATTTAAATAGGTGTTCTTTACATTAATCTGATGAAAGCCACCTATGACAAACCAAAAGCTTACATCATGCTAAATGGACAAAAGCTGAATGCTTTTACTCTAAAATCAGGAAAAAGACAAGGATGTCCACTATCACCACTCCTTTTCAATGTAGTTCTGGAAACATTAGCCAGAGCAACTAGACAAGAGAAAAATAAAAGGAATAAGGATAGGAAAGGAAGAACTGAAATTATCATTATTCACAGATGACATGCTATTCTACATAGAAGACCCCAAAAACTCTACCAAAAGACTTCTAGGTGTAATAATCAAATTCAGTAGCATAGCTGGATACAAAGTCAACACCCAAGAGTCAATATAATGCCTGTACACAAATAAACTCACCGAGAATGAAATTAAGGAAACCACAACCTTCTCAATAACATCCAAAAAATAAATGACATACTTAAGAATCAATCTAACAAAGGAACTAAAACACCTATACACTGAAAATTACAGTATTCTGAAAAGAGAAATTAAAGACAATCTCAGAAAAATGGAAAAATATTACTTGCTACTGGATAGGAAGACAACATTGTAAAAATGGCTATACCCCCAACACTATTGTAGAGATTTAATGCACTCCCAATCAAAATACCATTAGCGTACCTCACAGATCTAGAGAAAACATTCCTAAAGTTCATCTGGAACCAGAAGAGATCTAGAATATCAAAGGAAATCTTAGACAACAAAGGCAACACAGAAGGCATCACAATCTCTGACTTGAAATTATACCACAAAGCTACTGTAATAAAATTAGCAAGGTACTGGCAAAAAAACAAAAACAAAAACAAAACCCAACAACAACAACAAACCATACCTGAGAATCAATGAAACAGAATAGAAGGAGACACAACTACAAACATTTTACCTTTGTCATCTACCTTATCTTTAGCAAAGGGACCAAACACATTCATTGGAAGAAAGATAACCTCTTTAATAAATGGTGCTAGAAAAATTGACTGTTCACATGTCAAAGAATAATAGTAGACCCATGTATATTATCACACAAACTAAAATGAAAATGGATCAAAGATCTAAATTTTAAAACAGAAACACTAAATGTGTCAGAAGAAAAAGTAGGTAGAAATCTTGAAGACATATGGGTAGGCAGAGAGTTCATAAACAAAAACCAAACTGCACAGAAAATATTCCAAAGAAGCAACAACTGGAATCTCATCCTATGAAAATGTTTTTCACCTCAAAAGAAATCACCAACAGAGATAAAAGATGACCAACAAATTGGGAAAAAAATTTTAGCCAACTGTTCCTCTGACGAGGAACTTCTAATCTAGAATGTATAAAGAACTGAAAAAACTCAGGTTCTCCAAATTCAAAAACACAAAATAAACATGGTTATCTGAGATGAATGCACACTTCTCAGCTGAAGAAATATAAATGGCAAATAAATATATGAAAAACTGTTCAGCGCCATTAGTCATTTGAGAAATGCAAATTAAAACATCACTGAGATTCCATCCCACCCCAGAAAGAATGACTATCATCAAAAAATCATCCAAAAACAAATGCTGGTGGGGTTATGGGGAAAAAGGAACACTTCTCCATTGTTGGTGAGAATGTAGACTGGTGCAACCAATGTAGAAATCAGTGCGGAGATTCCTTATAAAACCGGGATTAGAAGTCCCATTCAACCCAGCTATTCCCCTTCTTGGTATTTTTCCAGAAGAATTGAAAATATCACACCACAGTGATGTATGTGCACCTATGTTTATAGCAGCACAATTTGTAATAGTTAAATCTTGGAAACAACCCAAATGCCCATTAACTGAGGAACGAATAAAAAATTTACAGTGGAGTACTACTCAGCTATAAAGAAAGGCCAACTTAAGGCTTTTATAGGTAAATGTATGCAACTAGAAACCATGCTCATAAGTGAAATAAACGAGACTTACTTATGCAAACATTGTATTTTCTCCCTAGTGTAAGAAACTAAACAGGCTAATAAGATCCAAAATCTGCAATAGATATTGTGAAAGGAAAAGAAATTGCTCCAAATGAAAGAACAACTGGGATGGAGGAAAGGAGAAAAAACTGAAGGGGAAAAGAATATATATATATATATATATATATATATATATATATAATATATATATATATAATATATATATTATATATGTATGTTATGCTACTCATTCTATTAGTTCATTGAAAGGAACAGTTATTGCTTATATTGTGTGATCAAGTTTCCAAATCTGGTAATCTAAACAACTATTTTGAGGATGACACTATGCAAAATAATAACCACTGTTAATTTACCACTATCTTGTTTTGAAATTCAGTATCATTTTTATTGCTTTTTTATTGTTCTTTACAATTAAAAAAATTATGTGTCAAACTGATGTGCCAAAAACTCTAAAAGTATATTTCATTGTAACTGATACCTGTCTCAGCCTCTGAGCTGGTACACCTGGATGACCTGTATATTAGTTATTCCATACAGAGTATTTAGAAATCTATCTGGCAAATAGTCTTGGCCTTATGTTATTATTATGATGTCTGGTGTGCTGACAGAGACATGGGAAACAATTAAAATGCATTTGTTGATAGTACAGTATTTATGCAAGCTAGTTTTGATACAGGAGAAATAAACAAGATGAGTTTTAGATTGTAATTGATATTGCATACACACTAAATATCCAGATTTTATTTTTGAGCTAATGGGTAGTGTCAGCCCACTCCGGGGACCCAAGAGAGATTTTCATGGGTAAGATCCCAAGGTTAAAGAACACACAAGACTTCAGCAATAACAGCAGGCAGCCTTGAAGCAGAGCAGGGCAAAGAGCTGGAGTGATAGCCAGTCTTTATTGTATAATTTTTACATAGGTTGTTGTCTCACATTTACACTCTTAGAGTGCCCATTACCAGCTCATGTATGTTGACCTGTGCTAAGCTATGGTTATGTAACTGTATCTGATTGTGTGCCTGAGCTAGATAAGTGTGGCATGTCCTCAGGTGCCCTTACACCCCCTGAGATTTGAAGCAGTCTTAGTGGCCCCACAGGGAGCCACTAAGTACATCTGGAAAAGGGAGTAACATTCTCACTGTAATTCTAAGGCTGATTAAAGGGTGGCGATTTCTGCATGGAGTGGGGAAGGAAGTGGTGACAATGTATCGTGAAGAATCTGTTGCTGAGTTAGACTGCACCTGCAGGATAGGATGGAAGGGATCAGCAGGATGACAGGCCCAGATGTGTGACAGCAGCATTTCTGAAGAAATTAGGATAAATTGTCTTCTACATGTGATTCGAGAATGCTGGGGTTGGTCCCACTTGTGCCTTGATTTGTTCTGTGCATTCAGAAAGCTAGTAGAATACTCTCCCCTCTACCCCGGGACTAGCCTCTCTAACAGACAATGTGACATCATTGGATCCTGGGGTTCCAGCTCCAGAATCCGATCCCTGCAGTTCAGAACAAGTTGTGGCAGGGCAGTTGAAGAATGTGGTGGGAACCTGGCTCCAGTCCTGGACACAGGTCTGTCTAGCTGAGGAGCCATGCGTGGGAGCCTACTGGGAAGACTGCTTGGTTTATCTTATTGTGATTGTCTGCTTCCATTTCCTTAAGGGCAATGAGGTGTGGGAGGGAGACGCAGGCATTTTTACAGAACCGATTGCTTCAGTTCCCTGCTCTCATCTCCATTAGTTCAGGGCAAGATCAACCAAGCTGACCAATCTAGTTTCATTCTTAATCCTTCCTCCCTGCTTCCTTTTCCCAATGTGACCAGCGGCCACAGCAAGCAGAGATGCATGGACACACTCAAGCACAGGAGCACTCACACACATGCTCACTCAAACGCTCACACACAAATCTGACTCATTTTCACACATTCATTGGAATTACATACACACTCAGGCATACATATGCAGGCATATATACACATAGAGGATTATGCACACCTCTCAACCATAATCATATGCTCACTCATGCACACACACACTGACCCACTCCAACACAGGCATAAGTGCACATTTCTGCAGGCTGCATACACATGCCTGCACACTCACTCACTCATCCTCATGGACTCAGACACTTAATCACATACACATGTGCTTATGCACATGCACTCTCACCTGAACAAACCTTCCCAGAGGGGCTTGCTCACACATGCACTCCTTTCATGGAAGGAGTCTGAGGAGTGTACAGCTTCCAGCAGACAGTTATTGAGCATGCCTGCTGTTGTGATCCAGGGCAGGCATTGACTGAATAACCAACTCTTCCGATGTCCCCTGGCTCCAGTAGACTTGTAGGAGTGTGGCATTGATGGGTGTGAGATTTGGAGACCTGAAAATGGCTGTGTAAGGCTGGAATTTAGAATTTAAGGTGACTGCCCTTCCAAATGGGAGGGATGTCTGGACCAAAAATTCCTTTTGTAATTCTTTGCCAATGTCTTCATTTATACAAACACCAGCCTCCCAAATGAACAGGCTGCCAGGAATGTAATACAAAAAAATAGCATCTATTTATTGAAGAACAACTTCTCTATCCTTCTTTCCAAATATGTTTGTAAGTTTCTGTTCATTAAATTTCCCCCTCAAGGAAAGACTACTAGGTTGCTCCTGCATTGAGAAAGTTATTGGCACGTGGCCAGCAACTCCCAGACCATTCTTTCCTGGTAAGACCGAGCTCCCTTCTGCCCAGGTCAGTGAGGGCACAGTAATGGACCCACACTGGTCCAAGGTTCCCTGCTGTCCGACATTTCAGGAATGAAGATGTGTCTGGTTCTGGGGATGCTCCGGTAGATCCAGATGGGAGGCATAGGGATGTGGAGATAAGCTGCTTTGGAAATCAGGACGTCTCCTGCCTCACACATTATTCGTTTATTTTTTTAAATGTATTTATTCATGACTAATCTTGACTACTAAAGAATGTGAGGTGTTTGTATGCAAGTGGAAGAAAGCATGCTAAGCGGGAGGTACATAAAGATGCAAAAACTGCCAACTAACTTACTCTGCTCTTCCTGGCAGGCTAGGGAAAGAGATACAAAGGTCTGACCATGTAAGTTCTTCCTCATCTGAGACAGGGACAACAAAGCAGTAAGGAACACCACTGCTATGTGGGTATTTGCTATGCACAAATTCTTAAAAGATCTAACTTGAAATATGGACTAGGGATATTGACAAAAACTTCGATAAAGACTTCATTGTTGGTTTTTATACCATTGACCATTGTGCTGATATAAATATTCAGATATTTCCCTTTTGTCTTTTCTCTGATGAGGATAAAAAGCAGCAGACCCAAGTTAGCTACAAATATTAAGTGAGATGATAAAGTTAGCACTTTATCAAAAGTAAATACTGACAAATCCAAGTACAAAGTGTGAACATTAATTCATATTTCATGAGTGATTTAAAGGTGAGGGAATGTTGTGGTCAAGATTCACAAGGGAAACAATTTAATATAGGACACATAATTTATAGGATTATTCTATAATATTCATCCAAAGAGTCAAATGCAAAAGAATGTGGGAGATCTATCCACAAACTAGAGACCCAAAGAATCCAGCTGAGTGCCCAGATTCCATGGCAATGTCCTGTATGAGTCCAGCTGAAGACCTAGCGCCCGTGACAATGCCCTCTACTAGTCCAACTGGAGTCCTGGAGCACAATATCTCATGCAAGTCTGTTTCAAGGATCTGGACTGGGAAGGTCCAAAGGTCAGTGGTGCAACAGTAGGATAAAGGATCCGTGCCAGCAGAATAATGGATCTGCACCAGAGCCAAGAAGCAACACTCAAGGTAAGAACCAGAGCTCCCCAAAAGAGAATTGCAGCCGTCCTCAATGACAGTGAAGTGCCAAACTCCTCCTATGATGAAAACAGCTGAATTCATGTGAGGAAAACAAGCCTGACAAGCTTCTGCTGGAAAATCAGCAGTGCACCATCTTCCTCTCCAGTTGATTTCATGCTGTTGGTAACAATCCTCAGGTGGGCTTTGCGTGCCCAGCACCATGCTGATTCAGTTCAACTGAGTTTTACAAGTGGACCATTAGTTAATCCACCAGAGGCAGGATGCTGTACTGAGCTCTGGTGAGTTTTCAGGACAAAATAACCATGCTATCAGGATGCAATTTCATTGGTGACATAGGCTTTCTGGACAGGGAGGGACCTTGGAAGACAGCTAAGCAGTTTGTATAAATGGGACTTGTGACACTGGCTTCCATCCAAACATGAAAATTTGGGAATCTTTGGGAAGCCAGTCAGCCCGTGAATTTTATTTTTTTGTTTTTGTTTTTGGTTTGTTTGTTTGCTTTTGGAATTGATACTAATGTATTTCTAAAAACTGAAAAAGGGACTAAAATGCTAGAATAACCTAAACTCAGCCTCTAGCAGCCATAAGCCTTGCTGGTAGGTTCTCCAGTTCCTTTGGTTTTCACTCCTTTGTTCCTCAGCCTAGTCATCCACAGCAAATTGCTGGGCTCTGGCAGCACACCCTGCAGCGAGGGCTGGGGCCAGGTTCTAAAGTAGGTTCAGCTGGTAATTTCACCCCACCTTACTGCAAGTGTTGAACCTCTTGGGAAATGGCTTAGTAGCTCCCCCTGCCTTCTCTCCTTCCTTTGGACTGGTCAGAATCTGGCTTGATAGGCAGCTGGGAAGGGAGCTGGAAGGTACTGGGTTACTTGATAGGTGTTTTAAAGAAATACTCCATAATTGTTATTTGAAAATCTGTGAATCTTGCTCATAAATGGGTGTGTGTGGGCACATGCAAAGGAGAGACAGAGGCAATGAATGGCCTTGATCTGGCTTAAGTAGGGGGTGCCTGTGATCACAGCTCTCCATTATCAAGGCAGGCAACTGTGGCAGTCCTTTTGAGTGAGGTCTGGGTGCTGCTATTCTAAGGTTCCACACAGGTTGGCCTCTCATGATTTACAAAGCCCTCTCTTAGGCATCATCCAGATCTTTGCCAGCGGGGCAAAGTTAACACCTGGACTGTGTCTTTGACTTGAGCTTTAAGAAGCAAAACAAAGCAATGTGAATAATGCCAGGTCCAGAAAAGGGACTTGTGGTCCTGAAACCAAGGCTATGGTATCCACTGGAATGAACCCCTGTATGGGGTTGGGCAGAAGCTAATAAAGAGCAGAGACAGTCTTCCTCTCATGGATTCCATCCCAGAAGGAAGTGAGTAATTTCCCAGATGTAGAGATTAACATATTATTAAAATAGCTGCCATAAAGGAGCTGTATTGACAACACAACTCTAGTGCTGGAAAAGCTGCTGGCAGCCCAGGCTGTCTTCCACTGAATCACTGCATGGCTTCTGGCAAGCTGGCTCAGCTCCTCCAGGCCTCAGTTTCCCTCTCTGTAACACGGGGACTATACTAACCTCAGGGTGTCATGCATATTCACCGTGCCTCTTTCACTGTTTTAGTGCTTACCAGTGTCTTGCTACATAGGCACTTAGTACATAGCAGATCTTTATTAATCATCCACAATGTTTATGGGTTCTCCAAAAAGCAGCTCAAACACCGTCAGTTTTCTCCGGTGATTGTCTCCAACTCCTCTGCAGCTGTAGCAGCAGCGTCATAAGGATGGTGCCATGCGGTTTCCCTTTACCTTTAGCTATCAGAACACTGTCACTAGAGGCCAGAAGGCTGAGTTCATCCCATTTAAAGCTACAGTCTCTTCCACCTCTTCTTTCCCCTGCCTTTACATCTTGTCTGGCCTTAGATGAGAAGTCACGGGCTGCTGATTCCCTATGTTCTCCCTCTCTCTTCAGGGTCTAACAGTCTATTTTCTAAGGACTCCCTACAATGGTGTTTAACATTAAGGTTTGTTTGTTATATAAAGCACATGACGAGGAGGAATTCTGATTCTCTCTTCTTTCAAGCCCCTCCCATCCTTTTGGATTTCATTTTGTTGGACGTGGACAAACCCCACTGTTTCCCAAGGCACACGTGACATCCCAAGTATCCCAAAAACGTAGGAGTCTGGAGTCCTTTCCATATCTGGTCTCCCTACAGTCTGCTTTATGGACAGTTGTCAGGATGGGGCTAGGGGTAGTGTTTCCCCTTGCCTCTGCCAAGAGTCTGTGGTCCTGTTTGAGAGCCCTTTGATGTCTCCCTCTAGAACCATAAGGCAGAAATTCTTAAACTGTAGCATACCCCCTCTGGGGGCGTTGTTGAGAAACAAAGATCACTGGTCCCTACCTTCAGGTTTCTGGTGCAGGTCTGCCTGATTCTAAGGCCCTGGATCTGAAGATATTTCTGATCTATTTCACTTTGCATGAGTGAAAAGACACTCCAGCAGGAAGCAAAACACTATGCTCTTCTTCAAGCTGCAGAGACCTGAGCCGGGGTGCTCCTTTCCCAAGCTCCGTACCCTCTCTAAAATTGTGAATCAGGGTCCCATCCAATAGTAGCTCAAAACTGTTTTCTCCCTTAGTGATTTTGTAAAGTTGTATAGAAAATGAGAGCTCTCTTCTGTGTCTAGACTGAAGCATGTAAAATGCAGGAGCTCCTTGCCTTTTCTTATCCTGTGAACCTATGTGTAGAGGTTCTCTCTGAATCTAGTAAGCCTTGACCTGGTTCTGTAGACAAGAAGCACAGAGCTATATAGGACCCTTCTAAGCCCCAGGCCTGGCTCCAGTTCAAGGCCCAGAAGTTTCTCTTTTGTTGGGTTCCATGATTTTATAGTCATCTCCTTTACCCCAGATCCACTTCTAATACAATTCATATTATGCACGTATTCCACAAATCTTTATATTCTGACATTCTGTTGGAAGAATTCATAATCTACTAGCAAAATTATAATGACTACTTTGCTGGTGATGCTGAGAAGCAAGGACCATAGGAATCATGCTGTCGTGTGTTAACAACTCTGTTTTTATTTATGTTTTTGTTTCCCATCCCTGAAAGACGTGATGAGCACGTGTAAGAGGGCACGTTGGGGAGCAGAGTGAGGACTTACCAGCACTGTGTGTATGGACAAAGACCGCACTGAGGTCTGCCCTCTGCGGCCCTTGCGTGGTGGTCTGCCAGGTGAAGTCACTGCCCTCGAGGGCTGAGCACATGACATTCTGCTCTCTGAGGTCCTCTGTAAGTTTATAAGCACAAGATCACCATTTCAGGAGTCTGTTTCCCTGCATTCTCAAAGTGAATTTGGTACAAGAAAGGTCAAAATAACACCATCAATCAACTGGGCTTGTTGTTCTTTTTTAAAAACTCGTGTCCAAGGAGCTGGGATTAGCACTGTGGTTTTGCCCCTTCCAGAGCCACCCACAGCGTCTTCATGAGGCCCCCTGGCTGCTCAGAGAGCCATGACTCAGCTGCGGAAGCCAACTGAGTAGTGAGGTCTTTTAAGGGAAATTCAGTGGAATGCTGAAGTACTGATTTATTCTTTTTTTCCTCCCTCAGATAGTGACCACTGTGCCTAAGTGCTTGTGGTGCCAGGACTGTGGGGACCCCAGATTCCTCTCCTCTTCCTCCAAGACTGTGTCCTAAAAGACTTCCGTACACTGCCTCTGAACGTCACTGTCAGCACACTCCTGTTTCCCCCTCTTGGTTCCCTTCCAATGCTGTTCACACAGAACATGAGGAGAACCAGGAACTGAGCCAGCAAAGCAGTCAAGGTTACATTGGAGGAGGAAAGGGGCTAGAACCACTGAGAGCCTCGGATGTGCCATAATGATTTTGAGTTGCTGGGTGAGTGTGTGGCATGGTAAAGGTGAACCCATGGGGCAGAAGCAAGGCCACCAGACATGGGTGTGTAGGTTCAACATGGCCCATCTCCTGGGCACCAGTCATATAAACAATGATATTAATGGTAATCATCCTCTGCCCTCTCAGGTTATACTATGTGCTACCCTTAACCTTGCATCTTATTTATTTCAACCAAAATTATGTTCATGTCCTGAGTTACAGTGAAAAAAATATAGAAAACTAAAAGAAAAGAAAGTCTTAAAAGAAATGATTGAGACATTTTGTAAGACTTTGTTTTATAAACCAACAGGAGGATATGGCATAAGTAGACCAGTGGTACTAGAAGAGCTAATAGTGTCCTGGACCCACATATAATACGAGCTCACAAGAACCAAGTCTTAGTATCTCTGTTTACCCATGTGTTCAGTGATTTCCCACTAGTATCTTGAAGCCAGCCACGGTGGGTTATTTATGCCACAGAAATTGGCAGACAACTAAGGCAGGGTCTCTCTCTCTCTCTTTCTCTCTACTGCTAGAGTCTGTTGTTTTAGCCTTTATCACCACTACGTATTAACCATCTCTTGCCCTAAATTCAGAATGGCTGTCAAGGGTTGAAATTCATTACTCCCACAAAAATGCCCTTATTTTCATAGTTGTTCTCCTAAAATGAGCTTTTTCTTTTAAATATTGCATAAAAGTTTTTTTCCCTCACACCCTCAGCCTTACCTGAGATCCAACCCTACAAAATCTTTGATCTGTAGTAGATGAGAAGTTAAGTCAAACACTTCAACACTCTGCCCATATTAACACATCTGCACTAAGTGACATCTAACAAATAGAATATGTTCTAAAGATGTTTTCAGGGGAGTAGCTATCTCATAATCCTTTAAACTTTTCAATTGGCTATGACTGTACACATGAAAATATTTATCCATCAGAATTTCAATTTAGCTTTTCTAAACTTTTCTACCCCCTTAAAGGTCAATGTATGTCACATGCATTTTTTTTTTATTTAAAGAGAA
>PVJX010012962.1:0-48757 GCA_004027295.1 Dolichotis patagonum | reverse complement strand
CTGCCCATTCTATGTCCCCGGTATACTAGTCCAGTGCTTGGACTCCTTTATTTAAAGGAGAGATACATAGTCTAGCTTTTTTTAAAAGAACATTTGTTTTATTGATAAAAACAAACTTATGTGGATTATGGGGAAGGTGAGATAAGTATTTTAAAAGCCTGAGGATATAGGGTTGTCCTAATTATTTAAGAAGTTCTTCGGGTTCGATCTTGTTGCTTCTGAAACACCATTTCCTCTTGGATGCCCGCCGACCCTGGCCCTTGGCAGCCTCCTCGGGGTCCTCTCTTCTCCAGAAAGGCATGAAGACTTTGTGCAGCCAGCGGAAGACCCGGCCCATCTTCATACAGGTGACTATCTCCACTTCGGAACAAGCATCTTCCTCCTCCACCTGCTCTGGGGAGGTCAAGGGGATCTCGGAGGCGTCTGAGTTTGGGGTCCCAGTCGCCACACTTACCATCTCCACACCTTTCTGTACATTAAGCATCAGGGGCAGCTCTGGGTGCGGGGTGTCTTCACTCTCCAGTGATGAGCACAGCCTGAAGTCTTCAACTGGAGTAAGCTCGAACACATGTGAGTCGCAGTCTTTGTAGGCCCCCTGGTTTTCTTTGGCGTTGTTTTGATTTTTGTTGTCGGTGGATTCTCCATCATCATCGCCAGCCCAGGCCATGGTGACGCCTGGCTTGCAGGGTTGCTGCAGCTCCTCCAGATCCAGGTTTTGCAGAAGTATCCAGTACCTCACCACATCGATCGACAATGGGTCTGGGAGAGGAGAGACTTGGTTGTCTGAAGAACACCGTTGGCAAGGTATTCTTCAAGGAGTACATCCTCCCCGAAAGGGTTACCCACGGACGGGCTACCCACAGAGGGGCTCCCGGTGGGTTTGGCTCCAGAGTTACCTGTCTCTGTGTCAGAGCGGTCCCTCGGAGGAGACGAAGACGCCATAGAATTGTCTCTAAGACAGTCTCCATCAATGTCAAAAACTTCCAAAGGAGGGGAATGGATGATTTGGGGGGAGAAGATTCACTGCCAGCTCCTAAGAACAAAGACAGAAAATAAGATTCTTCAGTTCCCAAGCCACTGTAACTAATGGTCTGAGTTCTATGACTGTTGGTTACCATAGCAATATCAGAACCAGCATAGCCATGAAGGGGCAATAGAGAAGAAGGGGATAGGAAACCACAGGATCCATCTCCTTCTTCCTCTCCACAATAGGTATACGCACTAAGCAGGCTGAATAGGACCCCCCCCCTTGAGGCCAGAAGATGCGATGTGGGGAGCATGTTCATTGCCCTGGCCTTGGGTTGCCTGAGGTAGCTCATGGCTCTGGGTCGTCAGACCCCTTTTGTGGAGACACACAAAACAACCAGGCATAAGATGGGATGGGAAGTCCAAAAGAAGGGATTAAAACTCAAATCCTAAGAGAATAAAGAAGGACACCTCTTGCTGCTAGGCCAGGAGTGGGCAGGGGAACAGGACAGAGCTAGCGGGATGGCTCCTGGTCTGAGGGGCAGAGATGAGTGAGGAGAGAAGAGCCAGGGAGCCAGGTGTGGTGGTGAGGGTTTGTGACCCCAGCCAGCCTGGGCTGCACAGGGAGACTCTGTCTCAACAACAACAACAACACAACAACAACAGCAAGACAAGAACAACAAAGCAGGGAAGGGTGTGCCGATAGGGTATGATTTAACCATGAACACACTGCCATGAGGAACCAAGCACCTACCATGTGAGGACATCAAGAGCAATGAGGGATGTGGGCTTTGGTGAGGTCACAGAGGTCACCTTGGGAGCCTCGATTGATCCTCTAAGCTGCCAGGGATTGTGGCATTTGGTTGTCATTTCATAGCCGTCCAGGGAGTTCCAATGTGGGTCTTCCAATGGACTCACCTCCGTGAGGTGGCGTGGATGAAATCAGATCCTGTAGCTTTAGAGGAGGGGAACCAGGCCTCGGTGAGGAAGGAACAGAGAGGAAGTGGGATAAGAAAATACAGGCTGAGGTGCGGGAATGGAAAGATGGAAAAAGTGGGAAGGGGAAACAGAGGCAAGAATGGTCTGCTTTTAAAATAGATTGGTACATGCAAAAAGAGGCTCCATGTAAAGAAAAACAGGTCATTAGAAGCACATGGGGTATCCAGATGTTGCGGCACTGGTGAAAGAGTGAGAGGATGTGTCCAGTGAGAGGAAACACTGTGATGGAAACAAGTAAGAAGAATACCACCACCCATCCCCAGCCACAGAAGGTGGGGTGCTGAGTGACACATTTGCCAGGCCTCTAGCTGCAGTCTTCTGCAAACGTTAAGGTGCAATTTGGCTTGCGTTTACTAGACGTTAGTTATGTCCTCAAGGCTGGGAGAAATGGGTTTCGTGTGACTCAAAGTCCAATCTCATCTTCACAATGTTCACAGCATGACCCTCAGAGGTAACCTCAGGCACCAGAATAGTAGAAATCAAAATGTGTAAAGTAGCAGACCCGAACTGGCCAGAGAAGAGCTGTGTTTGTCCCCTGGGAGGCAACCAGGTGGCTTCTCAGAGAAGTGGGGATAGAATGGTGAAGCAGGAGCGTATTTCCCACGGGCAAGAACAGGGCCAAGACCCTGTAGGCTGAGAGCAGCTGGAAACCAGTGGAGAGTGGTTTGGAGAAAATGAATCATGGGTACTGAGAACGGGGCCGTGTGGGCTCCCTGGGGAACTCTTAGGTAGCTCTCTCTGCCTGCTATTTCCTGAACCATCATCCCGAAGGTATCTGTGGTGACGCTGTCCACGTCCTCATGGAGAGGTCCTTCTGGGAGGCAGCTCTGCCTGCAAAGTACCAGCCTTCCTGTAAAGCAAACCTCCAGAAACCCCATGTCGTCATTCTCATTGGAAGCACAGGTGGCCACCAGTAGTTGCCTGCGGTCCGCACAGAAGGATGCCTGTCCCTGGGAAAGCGCTAGACAAGATGGCACAGCTCAGCGGATAAAAAGTTGCTCTCTTTGAACACCAGGGATCCAAATAACTCTGCGTATAGAATGATGGAGAGCCCTGCCTGAGCAAAGATGCTTTTGTCCCCTTTATCTCAAGGTGGAAAGTGCCTGGAGGATGATTTCCGCTCACCACCCAGTTGTGGATGCCTCCCCACCTGCTCCTTCGCTGTTGGAGCCCAGAAACCCCTGATGGGTGTTGAATACCATTTCCAGGGCTTCACCTGCCACTTGGCAATAATGCGTTTCCATGTGTCAAGCACATGACCCCAGCATCCAATTTTTTAAAGTTGCTAAGTTTCAGTGTGACACTTTATTTCCCAAAGTACATCAGAGTTAATGTGCTACTTAATGTTATTAAAGGTCTTTTGTCTTGAGTTATAGCATGAAACACAAAGCTCTTGGGAGGACTTTCCCATACTCAGTAATTCACAGAAAGACTGTGCATCCGATTTCAGGTTAACTCCTACTTGGAAAGTAACTGCAGGGCAGAAAGGATCTCTCCCCACTCTTCCATCTCCCCGTCTCCCTCCCTCTCCCTATCAAAAATGATCCACGAAATGAGTCTCCCTCTACATCTCCCTTCATCATTAGCATCTCATTTTAAACCAAGATGTGCTTCACATAATGTGAATGGCTGTTATGTAACCTCAATTTGGAGTCAAAAAAACTTCAGGGAATACCAAGTGAAACACAGTAAGCAGGGATATTTATTAAGGTTATGTACAAGCTTCCAGCAGTGTTAATACTCAAGTGGAGGAGCATAGACAATGCTACCATCCCTGTCCCTGTATTCAGTTTCCCTAGGGGGCCCCCTTTCTGACTCTACACTTTCGGAGACATGAGTCCATCTCCTAGTGTTAAACTAAGAAGTCTCAGTCACTCTGAAAGCTGCAGCTCCTGGGCCAGTGGCCAGAGTATACTGAAAAGTCACTAGGAGGTAACACTGCCTATTAGGCTTTTTTACACTTAATTTTTCCCAGGTTTCATGTGAAGGAAAGCAATTTAATTAATTATTTAATTAATTTATTTAGTACGGAATTAGTAGTAGTTAATATATTGCATATTGTTATATCAAAAGTAGTTGTTCAGATTACAAGATTTAGGCATGATCAATCAAACAATGAGAGCACAAACTGATCTTTTTTATGAACTTACGGAGATTAGTAGTACAGCTATCTATCTTGTATACATATACATACACACATATATGTATATTTACATATATACAGTCTTTTCTTGCTTTTCTCCTTTCTCCTATCCAAGTTGTTCTTTCCTTTTGAGTACTTTCTTTCCCTTTCATTTTCTCAATATCTGTGGTACATTTTGGGTCTTATTACTCTTTCAGGTTTTTTTTTTTACACTAGGGAGACAATATGATATTTATATACATATGAGTTTAATTTATTTCATTTATGAGTATGGTCTCAAATTGCATCCATTTATCTATAAAAACCTCAAGTTTAACCTTCTTTATAGCTGAATACTACTCCATTGTATAAAAATGCCTCATCTTTTTTTTCCATTATGCAGTTGATGGGCATTTGGGTTGTTTCCAAGATTTAGCTATTATAAATTGTGCTGCTGTAAACGGGTGGACATATATCACTGTGGTATGATGTTTTAAATTCTTCTGAGAAAATACCCAGAAAGAAAATAGCTGGATTGAATGGGACCACCAATCCTAGTTTTTCTTGAGGAGTCTCCACACTGATTTCCAGAGTGGTTGTACCAGTTTACACTCCCACCAACTATGGAGAAGAAGTGTTCCTTTTTCCTCATAGCATTTGTTATTGATTGATTTCTTGATGGCAACCATTCTCTGTGGAGTGAGATGGAATGTCATTGTTGTTTTAATTAGCATTTCTCAAATGACCAGTGATGTTGAACATTTCTTCATGTATTTATTTGCCATTTGTATTTCTTAATCTGAGAAATGCATGTTCATTTTGGGGGGTCTATTTTTCAATGTTTTATATGTTCTAGACCTATCCTTTGTCTGAGGCACAGTTGGCAAAATTTTTTTCCCATTTTGTAGGTTTTCTTTTTACTCTATTGGTGATTTCTTTTGAAGTGCAAAAACTATTTTTTAATAAAATGTGATCTCAGTTGTTGACTCTTTGAAGTACTTCCTGTATGTTTTGCATTTTGTTCATGAACTCTTCACCTACCCCTATGTCTTCAAGATTTCTACCTACCTTGTCTTCCAATAGATTTAGTTTTTCTATTTTAATATTTAGATCTTTGATCCATTTTTACTTTAGTTTAGTGCATGGTGATAGCCATTGATCTAGCTTTAGTCTTCAGCATGTGGAAAGCCAGTTTTTCCAGCACCATTTATTAAAGAGGCTATCTTTCTTCCAGTGAACATGTTTGGCCCCTTTGTCAAAGGTAAGGTGACTGAGTGCATTTGTAGTTGTGTTTGCATCTTCTGATCTGTTCCATTGATTCTTGGGTCTCTTTTTTTGCCAGTACCATGCTGATTTTATCATTGTAGCTTTGTAGTATAATTTCAAGTCAGGGATTGAGATGCCTCTTGCCTTGCTTGTGTTGCCCAGAATTGCCTTTGCTATTCTAGGTCTCTTGTGTTTCCAGATGAATTTCAGAATTGTTTTCTCTAGATCTGTGAGGCATGTTAATGATATTTTGACCAAGATTCCATTAAAGCTGTACAACAGTTTTGGGAATATGACCATTTTCACTATATTGGCTCTTCCTGTCCAAGAGCAAGGGATGTCTTTTCATTTTCTGATATCCTCTTCAATCTCTTTTTTTTAGAGTATTATAGTTTTCAGTGTATAGATCTTTTACATCATTTGCTAGATTGATTCCTTGCTGTTTCATCTCTTGTGGATGCTACTGTGAAAGGTGTTATTTCCATATTTCTGTCTTAGTGAGTCTGTTGTTTGTGTACAAGAATGCTATTGATTTTTGAGTGTTGACTTTGTATCCAGCTATGCTGCTGAATTTGCTCATTAACTCTAATTTTGATGGGGTTTGGGGGGTCTTCTATGTAGAGTGTCACATCATCTGCAAATAATGATAATTTAACTTCTGGCTTTCCTATCCTTATTCCTTTTATTTCTCTCTCTTGTCTAATTGCTCTGGCTAGTGTTTCCAGAACTATATTGAGTAAGAGTGGTAATAATGGACTTCCTTGTCTTGGAAGCAATTTTAGCTTACACATATGGCAGAAGTAAGACCGTGATTTCATTTTTACTAAGTTCTTCTCCAAAACCACCTTTGTCCACTAACGTGTAAAGCTCATTTGACCCTAGTCAAGGACCCATATAGTCTTTCTCACTGACATGAGTAGAGACAGAGCTCACCATTGATGTCACCCTCTTCTCCGTGGTGCTGAAATGTATATGATCTTGGCCTCACTTGTGCTTTAGATGTCTAGAGGCAGCAATCACTTCTCCCTGTAATAACTGGAGAAACAGTTGATCTACAGAATCATCACCCAAAGAGAAACCAAGCTTCCAGCTTCACTAATGGTAAAGCTATTGCAAAACCTCTAGGGCCGCTGGTCCATAGCAATCCTCCCCCAATGATCTACCCACCATGGTCAGCCTGAGATTGAACCACAGGTGCACCTGACTCCAGTACCTGAGTGGTTGGTCATTACCTTCTTCCCCTTTTCCCTACACTCACACATACATGTGTAGAAGGGGCACTAATAAGTGTGTTGAACAAAATGATAATCATAGTGTCAATGGCTTCTCCAAGCACATTACTCTAGAAGCCAAATGAGCCTAGAATTAGACAATCAAACCTGAAAATTCAGGAAATATATTGGATTCTACCTGGACCCTTATTCAAGCTATAGGAGTTGATGCCTTGCCATAAAAAAAGAATATGAAGGAAAATTCATAATAAACAGGTCAGTAAATGAGTTTGTTGAAGCAGTAATTTAAAGAACTACGTAATAATTTACACTTGGGGAGGTAGGTTTTGGAAGCCACTCTTCTGGGACATAACTCAAGAGTTCCCAGGCTTCCTGGAAGTGTCTTACTTTAAGCTATCTCTGAGTGGTAGTAGATTTTAAGCTGGGCTGGCTGTGTGATGCAGGAAACAGGTCGAAGTGGAAAAGCATGGAGTGGATTATGGAAAAGCCGAAAGTCCTAGGGAGCCCAGAACATACAGTGCAGTGAAGAGGAACAGGCAGGTAGAGAGTAGGGCAGGAACCTGGAAGCTTCTGGGGCAGGCATCACCCAGCACAGTGGAGGATATGTACTGATTCCCTAGGACTACAGTACCAAAGTGCCACAAACCAAGTGGCTTAAGACAATTGAGTTGTCCCACAGTTCTGAAAGCTAGACATCTATGACTAACTGTGCAGAAATCTTCGGAACATGCTGGGTCCCTGAATTGCACTGCAAACTTTGGAAACTGGTTTGCAAATAAGAGCAGCACTAGAATTCCCGCGGACACCTTTTCTCCTTTTCCTCAGGAATGCTGTAGGATTCCCTGGGAGCTCCCTGGATGTGAATTCCCCATGTTCCTGTTCACACAGCAGGCTTTAATGAAGGGATGACTCACAACGCCTTTCTCCCTGGACTCAGTGGGGGGCAGCGGCCTTTGATTCTTCCCCTTTACTCTTGTCCAGATAAGGCCTAATGCAAACATTGTCCATCCAGTGGGTTTTGTGGGCAGATGGAAAAGAGGCAAGGGGAGAATTATTTTATTGAATTAAGCCATCCTCTCTGACAAAGAAACTGAAGCTTTTTTTTTCTAAGTGGCTTTCCCACTTTCAATTAGCTGTCATCTGGCTAGATAATGAATTCTTTGTCACCTGAGTACACAACCTTTTGTGTTTCAAATAGCAGTCCTTCCTAAAGCCTTAGAATTGACCAGCATGAAAGGAGCATTTCACACAAAATCACTGCTGGTACAGCTATAAGCAATAATCAGTTTTTGAGGCTGGTCTCAGACTGACTGCCTACTCCAGATAAACTCAGAGCATCCTTTGTCTCCTAAATTGAAGAAGAAAGTCTGCTGTATGTGCGGGCAGAAGTAGAGAAGGTGTGGAAATAAAAGAACATAAAATGAATGTTTTCAAGGCAGTGGAGACCAAGTTTCAGGCTCCATCCTTGCAGGTGTCTCCATTTGAAGCTAATGAGCCCAAGCAACTAGCTGGAGCTGGTACTGTAGGTAAATTTTAAACCTCATTTAATGACTGCTAAGATGCACATTGGCACCAATCCAGGCCATGGTCAGTTGTCACTAACTCCTCCTGATATCCTAAAGATGCACAAGCTCAGACGTGCTCGGTACAGACAAATGAATGTTGGCATCCTAAGTCCACAGGCCTGTCGTATGCAATTTAGCAGATCACCCAAGAAGGCATAAGCCTGGGAAACTGAAATGTGGCATGCTAAGAGAAAACAAACTACCCTCTACAGGTTAGGATTCATTTTGCAACCTCCATTTCCTGCAGATAATTGGTCACTTGGCGCTTACAAGAGGATTAGTCCACTTGAAGTTTCATTTCCTCCTCTGAAATCTTCCCCAATCCTTCCAGCACGGAATTAATCTCCACTTCTTTGTATTCTCATCCCTCTTGACCTGTGCTGCAATTACAGCACTTAGCACAGTCTCACTGCAGTTACTGTTATTTCTGGTTGCTTTATTTCCCCCACCAGGCCCCTGGTTCTCTAAGGAACAAACTGTCCTAGTCATTTTTGTATTTCAGCTTCTAGAGTGCAAATCAAAGTACAATGATAACTTTACACTATTCTCTTAAAAGTCCCTCACTTACACCTGGAACTAGTGCTCAACTAGTAGAGCTTATAGCTCTGACCAGAGCCTTACAACTTAGCAAGGGACAAAAGATCAATATTTGTACTGATTCTAAGTATGTTTTCCTAGTATTACATGCTCATGCAGCCATATAAAAAATTACCTAACAGACAATAGATCTTCTATAAATATAAGGAGATAGATGATCTTTTATTACAAGCTGTCCTTCAAAATTGGATGGCATTAGATGTTCTGACAGCAATACAGGGGGGGCGCTTGTGCAATTATGAAAACTGAATGCTGTGTATACATTCCTCATTCTTCTGCTAATGTCTCAGTAGCTATTTAAGACATTAGACAACAAATTGACAACTTGGCAGACTCTGAGATTCCCTGGACTTTGTTTTTCTCTTCCTTATGGAAAGCAATTACTAGTTCCTCTTGGTAGAAATCTCTTAACTATACTCATAATTGTCTTGTTGATTTTATTCTCTGGCCCATACATACTTAACTGTTTCTTTGACTTTGTCTCCTCCAGACTTAAAGCTGTGTGCATACCCAAGATGAAAAATGCCTGGTGTCTACTGAGGGCCTCTAGACAGGATCTCTGTGGAAGTACCTCTAACTGCCATTCCACAACTGTGACCCTGTTCAGCTCGAAGAAGTTTGTGATCGGTCATCGCCCGTTTCCCCTCATGGCAGTTGGGGTTACTTCTTCAGAGGGGGATTGTTGAAGGCAGCTGAGTTAGTCAGAAATATTATAGGCAGTGAGACAGGGCTGGGTCCTCAATAGAGCCAGTGCAGACACCTGGCAACTGCCCGGGAAGCTGATGCCTCCTGCTGTGGACCAGGCCTCAAGACAAAAGACCACACAAATGCACCCATATCCTGAGGATTGATACCCTAAATAGTTCCCATCCCCCTAGGAAAGAGTCACTGCTCTGTAAGAATACCCACTTTCTATGTGACTCGCTTCCCCATTTGTCCCTAAATTTACCTGAACTATTGATCTTATTGGCTAACTATTGATCTTATTGGCTAACTATTGACTATTGATCTTATTGGCTAACTATAGTTATGTCCCACCTCATGCCCATCTGCCTTATGAGTTCCCAGTCTTCCCCCACCTTGAACCCATGTTTTTACTCTATAAAAGTCCCTAGAAAAAACAGAGTCCTTGGCAACCTGCTCGGGACCCCTTCTGTCTCTCTTCAGACAGAAGCTTTCTTTCTGTCAATAAATATATTCTACTCTCCACCTCTGTTGTTCCTAAAATTCATTCTTCGATTTTAAAGAACACGAACTCACATGGAACATATTAGGTCGGGCGTCTCATTCCCCTATATCAAAAGGAGGATTTTGTGGTTTTCTCTGTCCTCACCAAATGTCATCATCTTATTATAGAGCATCTCAAACAAATTCTTTAAAAGAAAATTGTGGGATAATTAAAAGATTTTGCAACTTTAGAGGCCTAAAAAACCTTCAAGAAAATTCAAGAGTGAGCTTTTTGGGAATGAAAGAATTAAGAATGAAAGAATTAAGAATTAAAGAATGAAACAAATAAATGCATATAGTAAACCCACACTAAATACCCCCACTGGTTTTTGAAAAATCTAAGAATGGACAGGGTTAGGGAAAGACTTTGTATCACTAAGAATCCCTTCTTAAGGCTACAACTAACAGAATTGACTTTGGATAGTAAAAACAAGGAAGAAGTTTATCAGAAAGTTAAGGGGAATTCACATGAGAAAACAGCTGAATGGGGCAGCTTGTTTATTTCAGGGCTCTCTTAACCTATTAAATTGCTGAGAAAAACCATCTTTTTAAAAAGAGAAAAAAATAGTTAAAATAAAAACACCAATATGCTAAGTGGTTTTTAAGTGCTTCTGTGAATTAGTGATTCAGCAAAGATTTTTATAAGTATTCTTCATTTGCCATTTATGGGAAACCAGTGAGAACAGGGACTCTAATTATTATGAAACAAGAGATCTAAGAAATTAAGTAACCTTCTTAAGACTGCACAGATGATAACTAACAGAACAGAAGAAAATAACTATGTGGAAAATAAATACACTACCAATAAAGGCATATTGAAGTTGGGACTTTGTAATGTGATTCTAAAACTATGACTTCCAAGGAAATTTTTGTGAGTAATAAAAAAAGATTCATCCTCATAGAAGGGCTTTCTAGACAGAATATTACTCCTTCTACTGACTCTGAAACTGGCTTTTGGAAATTTTATTAGGACTATATTCAGAAAAAAAGTATTGATTCTTTTGCTCTATTTATATGCTCCTGGGACTGCTTATTAATAGAAGTGATAGAACACAGGATTGTGATATTGGAATAGCATACATATGTAAGCCAATGAAATAAAATTAGCAGTCCAAAAATAAATTTTTACTCTTCCTGGCAACTGTTTCTTATAAAGGGTGCAATGCATGTTACTGGAGAAAGAATTTGCTTTTCAGCAAATGATGCTCACACAACTGAAGTTGAATACTTACTTTGGGCCACATAGTAAAATTAACTCACAACGTATCACAGATGATATAAGACCTGACACTATAAAACTCCCAGAAGAAAACAGGATAAATCTTTATAATCTTGAGCTACTCAATAATTTTTTATTTAAATTTAAATTAAACTTTAAATTGAATTTTCTTAAATTTAAATTACTAATTTATTTCTTAAAACATAAGAAACAATATAAAAATAGATAAACTGGATTTCATCAAAATTTAAGGGCACTGTCAAGAAAGTGAAGATAGTCCAAAGATGGGAAAATTTTTTTCACAAATTATATATCAAAAAAGGATCATGTATTCAGAATATCTGAAGAATTTCTACAACTCTACAGTAAAAAAAAAAACCAATTTGAAAATGGGCAAATAATTTAAATAAATATTTATCCAAAAAAGATAGGCAAATAACCAAAAAGCACTTTGAAATATTCAACATCATTGATCAGTAGGAAAATGCACATCAACACACAAGTAGGTATCCATTCAAACTCACTGAGATAGCTAAAATTAGGAAAACAATAACAAATGTGGACATAGAGGTAGGAGAGATTTATTTTGGTTCACAGTTTCAGAGGGTTGAGTCCATGACTAGCTGGCTCCAAGACAGCAATATCATAGCAGAAAGGCATGGTAGAGCAGATGTTCAACTCTTGATGGCTAGGAAGTAGAGAAGAGGGAAACAGTGTCAGTGACATGTACATCTTTCATGGTCACACCTCAATGACCTGCCTCCAACCTGGACCCACTTCCTAATAGCACACTGAACTGTGAATGTCAGAGTACTAATCCATTGATTATAGTACCCCACACCCCAATAACCTTTCCAGGAGTTACTATGTCCAATAAAGTGAACAATTAAGCTTAATCATCACAAAGAGCCTATAATCTCAGAATATGTCCCAATGACCAAAAGCGTCTTAGTTCAGATTTAAACCTTAAACACTTTCATATATTGAAATCCAATAACCTTTGGAAGTAAATGCAACAATGAATAAATATTTGCCTTGTAAACGTAAGCTCCTAATCCCATTCAAAAGTGTCACAGGATATGCTAAAATTCTCAAGCAGAGGAAGACTTTTTTCAGCTGCATGGAATATTTCTGCATAAATATCCATATATATTGTAGGAACCTATATATTTCACTGGAACTGGACTGTTGTTAGCACAGCCAAGATATTTTAAGAGTTAAGTCATGGTGATGGGCATTAAACCGTCTCATGAATGAATTTTACTCCTACTAGTGTCCTTCCAAAACTATATTTCTTTTTCACACCATTTAAGCACACTGTGGTTCAAAATATTTCAGCAAGATTATCACATAGATAAAAATGTGAATAATTTAGAATGAGTTTTAATAATGCATAAATCTAAAGTTAAGCAGCTGATGTTATCCTAGAGAGTGGAACCCAACATAAGTATACAAATAGATGGAAAAATTTGCCTTCATGGAGCTTACATTATAGTAGCAGAAGAGACACAGGAGAAATAAATCCAAGCAGAGAGAATAATTAATATAAAGTTGAGAATATGTTTGGAAAACAGAAGGAGGCTAACATGACTGACGCATAATAAACATTAGACTTCATGGTATCTGATAGTATTTCTCATGGCAAACATGACTATCGGTCACAATTGTTCATCTCTTTTCCCAAGATAATATTTTGCCAAGCCACACTTGGCAGTCACATGGACAGAGAGTATTTTCCTATCCTATTGATTCTGATCTTGACAAGTCAATAGAAAGTAGGCAGAGATGATAGTACGTCATTTCCCAGATGAGAACTTAATGGGATCCATGTGTTTCTGCTTGCTTTTCCGTGGTACTGCCACGAGCAAGAGAAAGTGGAGAAGAGAAACCCGCCTCTCCCATGCCCTACAACTAAGATCCACAAAGCTGACCATTCAAGCCAGCTCAGAGACAGAAGGGCGAGAAGAGACAATGGTTAGAGACAGGTACACAGCACTGTCCTGGCAATGTTTAGTTGACACTCTCTAATCTTACACAAAATCTCTGTACTTTTTTTTTTTTTTTACTTTTTAAAGCATTATTTTATTGTTCCAATAATCTTTAGTTTCAAAAATCATTCCTGGAAGTAGCAGGTTGTTTATAAACTACATAAAACAAATAAAGAACCTATGTCTATAGTTGGAAAAAACAAACCCATCTAGCAAGATTGTTTAGTTTCAGCCATGTGCTTAGTTGAAGGAAAGCAATGCTCTTCCTCTGTTCTGTACTTCTGCTTCCATCCCTTTACCAGGACATCTGTTGCTTCAGTTTCATAATTTAGAGATTTAACAGCAGATATACTACACTGTAGCTTCATAGTGTGACATCTTAGCATGCAGACTGATTCTAGCCATTCAATAGATTGGTGATTCCCCAACAGTAAAATCTACCAAGGGAAGTGTGAAGTTATTTTTTATAAAGAAACCAGATTTTTGCCTCATTTTCACAAGTTATAGTTCCTTAGTTAAATGTCCCAAAAGAAGCTGAGGCTTACAAGCATGTGTGTTCCAAAGTTGAACCTGATAGAAATGCAAATAGAACACTGTCTGTGGCTAGAAAGACATAGGACTTCCCTTTCTGGAATCTAAATGCTAAAATCTAAATGCTAAAATACGTCATTCATTTAGAGAGTAGTCATTGAGTAAGCCCACAAAGCAATGAATAGCTAAAATTAAAAAAATTTTAAAAAGAAGTGAATGCAATTGTATCCAAAATATTAACAATAGACACTGTTGGGGGCTGTTGGAATGTGAGTTCTCCACACAGACTTGAAGACAAACATGAGGACACTAGGAGGTTCTTTTGAAGGTGAACCTCGAAGTCACAAGAAACCGTTGGGAGAAGTGATGCAGACAGGGAGAAAGCCAATACACTTTGCCATGAGTAAGCACATTACTTCTGTGGGAAGCTGGGTCTCAGTCCTGCTAGGATCTTCCAAGAATGTAGAATACACCATAGATTCCCAAGCTAGCGGGCAGGGAAGCTGAGGCGTAAGTCCTCTGGCATTCATCCTCCAGTGTTTCAGGCTGCATCAAAAAAGAAGTCCTTCACTCTTCCACGTGTGCACACTTAGAGCAAAGCAAGCCTAAGCCTCCGTGGGCAGAGGAAGGCCTCAGATAGAGGGAAAGGTTCCAGGTCAGAGCCTTAGCCATAGCTACAGGACTGCTGGACACAGCGGACCAAGACTCCGGCTCAGGCCAGCCTGTCCATCTGCCCCAGGAGCACAGCTATTTGTCCTGTCCATTATGACAATCGTCAGTTTTCACTGTACAGTCACTATACGCGGGGATGTCCTTCAACAGACATGCTATCATTTAATCTTGATAAAAACTTTATGAGGGGGTCACTGTTGTTGTCACCCTTTAAAGCCAAGTAAGTTAAGAAATTTCCTAAGCTGACAGAGCCAGGACATGGTGGAGGTATAAAGGTCTAAAGGACACTTTACTAATAAGGAAAAGTGAGAAAACATTGGAAAATAAGGGCACTGATACTCAAAGGTGGGGAAAATAATGCAGAATGTTGTATTTGGGAAAAGTTGCATGGAGAAAGTATACTCGAATCATTCTTTAAGATTGATTAAATGGGCAAATGCAGAAAAAGCAAAGAAACTATATATGAGCAGCTCGAAGGCACTGTCACATAATGGACATGAATCAGTGAAGCGTCGAAATGGAGAGCACACAGAGTTGTCCATTTATGGAGCAGGCATGCATAATATTGTATATAAATCTGTTCATTCATTTAGCAGATGAGCTGACAGTCTGTGCTAGAAGGAGATGGACTGCTTGATGGCAAATGATGTGTGTCTCCTACATACCTGGCTTTGGAGGTAGAGATAAAAATGGCCCATGTGTGACGTACTAAAAGAAGACGCACAAGTAGACATATATTGCTTCTGTTTCCTATACCAGAGCACTCATTTTCAATGAAGAGCCCATTCAGTGAGATCTGGGTGGAGATCCATTTCCTCTCACTCACTGCACACACTCACACACACATGGACACCTGACCACAGCCTGGTCAATAAGTGCATTCACCCTCTTGACCTTGGGATTGTTTTCGAGGTGAGCGTATGATATAATTTCGGTTTTTTATGGAAGGTTGATGGGAAGTGGGCCTCTGAGAATCAGGTCTACTGAGCATGTAAGATATGATTTCCTTTCAGCCACTGGGCCCCACCTTTTAGCACCAGAGACCAGCTTTGTGGAAGATAATTTTTCCATAAATTTGGGTCAGAGAATAACTTCGAGATAATTTAGGCTCATTATATTCATTGTGAAATTTATTTCTATGTCATTCATATAAATGAAATAATTATATAAATCACCATAGTGCAGAATCAGTGCACTATGAGCATAGTGCAGAATCAGTGCCCAGAGCTTGTTTTCCTGCAGCTAGATGGTCCCATCTGAGGGTTATGGGAGACAGTGGTACCCAAGGTGCCACTGTCCTGCCTACCCAGAAAACCCTGCCTCACAAAGATAGAACGTTGGAAATGGAAGCAAGCCTTTTACTATGTTAGTGACCGTCTCAGGATATTCCACCTTGACTTTAATCCAGAACCTATGGAGATTTGGAGTTGTCTCAAATGTAGTTCTATGGCCATCATTATTTGCCATCTCAAGCACAACCTCTAGCACAGACTGTCAGCTCACCGGACTTATTCACAAATGGCTCTTGGAGCCACTTTCTCTCAATTTGAGGGTCTTTTGTGGATGTGAATTAATACTTAAACTCTTCTGATAGCAGAGATAAGTGATCATGTACCAGCTAGAAGAAAGAAAGCCGCTGGCTCAGTTTCTTTCAAAAATCTTTGAAAATGTTAAAAACGTGAAAAATTCCAATGTCATTCATTGCCCCATAATTCCAGTTTGACTTTGAATGAGTCCAATTTATCTGCTGACTTGAACACAGTTGTTGCTCATGCCTAAATATACAGACTGAGTTCACTGACAAGATTGAAGATATCACATGAGTAAGTAAGTTTTGCAACTCATTCTGTATCACTGAGATGTGCTGACAGCAATGACTGTTCTTCTAAAGGAAATCTCTGGAGCAGGTCTCAATACTTAGAAACTCTGGAAGTGATCCACCTTTATAAAGTCATCTCACTTCTCTGTTCAAGAGAAGATGTGTGCACTTTGTATCCGTCTCTTCACAGAGCTGCATATGAGTTAAGGAATTGTGTTTCAATGGAGTTAGCAATTTTACCAACATTATACAAAATGTTATTAAGTTTAGATGACAGATTACTAAATTTGACCAACTAGCATTTTTCTGTGTAGGACATAGCAGAGATTCACATTTAGAAGCTACCCTTTTGACCCAAGTAGTGAAACCAGAAAGCCATCCAGCCACAGCAGCTACTCCATCCACATACATACCAACACGAAATGACCAACCCAGTTTTCTTGATGTATAACCACTCAAAGACTTGAATAGTTTTGCAGCTATGATGCTAGGTGGCAACAAAAGTGCACATCATGTATCCTCATGCAAATTCTCCTGAAGAACAGACTAGGGAAAACATTGTTGCCTTGTGGTCAGCATCAGTAGACTCATCAACCTGTATTGGGTACCACAGTGACTTATTACTTCTTCCTGACAGCGGTGCCTCAGTGTCCTCTCCTGTTTCACTCATTTGTCTAACTTGGTGCAAATTGAAAAAGGAATATGTGTCACCTAAAACTTCACAACTAGTGTTAGCAGCAGGCAGGACCAACTCTTCACCAATAGTAAATGGCTTCCTAGCTTTAATGGTACAGTTGTCCACTAAGAATGATGCTTTCAGTGCAGATACCTTTGATGACATGGTGGCCTTCACTAACTGCTTCTATTCTTCATGCTCCCTTTATTTTATTTAGAAAATCTCCCATAGCTTGAGTCTTACTGAACATTGTTGGTTTCCATGTGCTGAAGCAGCTTTGGAAGTTGCTATATATTATACCAATCACCTACTTAAATAGATCCATAATTTAAGAAGAACTCTTGGTATTTTTTTAATGAAGTTTGTTTTTGTCAACAGCCTTAGAGTCTTCTATTCTCTCATCATTGAGTTTTCCCCCTTTTCAAAAAAGGTCTCCAGTGATTTTTTTTACTCATTTTGGCTAAATTTAACTTGTGGGATTGCCAAAACTCTTACAAAGAGAAGTCCATAGTGTGGGAAAGAGGCACAAACAGAACTGATAAATAAAATAAATAACAGGCCACATGCCAAGTAAAATAAGTCTCAGAATCTGATTTTAAAGCATGCCACTAGATGCAGCTTGTTACTTGTCACTCACTGATAGGGTTTTGATCTGAGTCTGCAAGTAATTGATTTCTTATGCTCTGTGCTGTCAAACCTCTCTGCTAATGTTTATCTGCAACTGCAGCCACACCCCAGCACTAGCATCGCTGCTTCAGCTCCATCTCAGAACATCAGGCATTAGATTCTCACAAGGATCTTGCAACCTAGATCCCTCACATGTGTAGTTCACAGTAGGATTCATGCTCCTATGAGAATCTAGTGCCACAAGTGATCTGACAGAAGGCAGAGCTCAGGTGGTACTATGAGTGATGGGGAAAGACTGTAAATAGAGAGGAAGCATATCTCTCTCTCTCTCTCTCTCTCTCTCTCTCTCTCTCCTTATTTCATACTGTCTCTCTGTCTCTTTATTTCATACTCTGCAGCATGGCTCCTACAAGATCACAAATCAGCATAAACCAAAGATAACTCTTACCTCAAATTTCTCAGAATAAAGTCATTTAGTTGCACATGGAATAACAGAGGTTAAGTATGGTTTTCTTAACAGGCATCTTGTGGTACTTAAGTATTCAAATTTACAGTCTACTAGCTTAGCATTCTACAGATATTTGAATACATGATTATTTTATACTAGCCTGAGTCATCACATACCATCAGACTCACTGCTGCTTCTGCAGGTGGGATTCTAGAACAGTTGTGTGGGTTTCAGATCAAAATCTCAACTTTGGGTTAACTTTTCCTTGAGTAAAGAAGCCAAGTATATTGAAATCAAATTCTGCTAAATATAATCCTCTCTTATAAAACTCTTCCTCTTCCCACACGCTTGCCTAATCCACTTTGGTTCATGTTCCTTGGCTTGAGATCCACCTTATGAATGTTGGCATAGGTTGGCCATGCATGGAACTTCTTTCACAAGATTTAGGAGCTGAGACAAGCTATATACAGAAGTGCAAAACTAAAGAGACTCTCAGAAAAGTGTGCTTTTGAATCATTCAGTATATCCAGTGTCATATAAAACAATGACCTTTTCAAGAGGGAACTAGAAATGAAAATGAAAACCTGGAAAATGTGGTATGAGGCAGCAACAAAGATACAAGAAAGACAATATAAGAAGAAATGTATTTTAACAAGCATAGAGGTGCCAGTGGGTATTTTTGCAGCTAATTACTGCTCAAAATAAAGGGTGATAAGAGTCCTGTCTTAATTGTCTTTAAGGTACCCCCCACCCCACTGCAAACACACTTGTCCTATCATTGTTGCCATGTTCTGAGGCAGCTCCTGAGGTCCCCTTTCATGAACATCTTTAGTTGTACTGTTGTAGCTGCCTCAGTATCCTGAACTGATTCAAAATTTTGCCTTTCATGGTCACTCTGACTTTAGAGAAGAACCAGAAGTTGCATGGTGCCAGCATTAGTGAATAAGGTGGATGGGAACTCATCATTATGTCTTCACGAGTCTTTGGGTGACACTTGTCACCAGCATTCACTGTATTTTTTTTATCACATCTCTTAACAACAGATGGAAAGAGAATGTCCAGAACTGGTTCAGAAAGTGATAAGAATGATAGAATAAATGTGTTCAAAATGAGAGGGTGTGTTCTGAGAAATATTAATGCTAATGTCTCTTTATTGTAATAAATTTTTAAATTTAAACACACTACATTTTTAGATCAGCCTTTGTACTTTGGAGCATCTTCAATGTGTCAGGATCTTTAATAAGTATTAGGGACAAAATAAGGAAATAAAACCTCTTTCTCTATGTTTTTTCCTCCATTGGCTCCATTATCCTGTAGTAGGATCCAATATAAATGTCTGAGATTCTTAAATACAAGGAATACAACATGAGAAATGATTAGATCTAGATTGTATGTTCAAACATGAAAATGAAGGAGGGGTTCAGAAAAGGAATAGGTGCCAGGTAAACAAGAACATCACCTGCCCACTTTGGAGTACACTATATCAAATAATACTTGCTTTCATGTTACAAACTCCTCTCTTTGGACCATAGTCTCTGATGCTCCTTCAGGAATGAGATAAATGATGGTGACATTAACAATTATGTTATGTAACTATCACAATGGAACATCTCATTTTGAGCTCTCTTGTCCTGCCTGTACCCTGAGAGATGCAAGAATCTTTATAACTGAGGTGCTCCTTGCTGAACAAGCACTCATGATCAGCTAGAGAAAGACCATCGAGGCAGTGCTGTTTCCAGTTTGGATGCAAGAGCCTTTTATTCCCTGTGTCAGTTGTCTTAGCTACTTTCTCACTGCTGGAACAAAATACCTAACACCCACAAGTTAGAGGAGGAGAAGTTTATTTGATCTTACAGTTTGTAGAGGTTGCAGTCCATCATCAGCTGATTCCAAGGCAGGACAGCATGGCAGAAGTGCATAGCATAGAAGAAACAGTTCATAGTGTAGCAGGCAGGATCCTCCCCTTCCCTTCTAATTCCCTCTAGGCTATAAGTCTATTGGTACAACCCACACCCAGAGTGGGGCTTCCGTCTTCAGTAAATCCATTCATCCATGCCTAGAACTATGACCCCTCAGTGCACTAATTCAGTATCACACTCCTGGTTAATCCATATGTACACACTAGATCCAGTCACCTCCAAAGAGGCTCACCCATGAGCTTATGAGGCTTTGGGCAGACATCTAGATACAAGCCATAATTTCAATGACAATAAAAACTATTATTTAGTGTGATGACTTGCACATAATAAGTACTCAATATATAGCTGCTGAGTGAAAAGTGGTGATTGATTACCTGAATTACCAACAATAGGCATGAGAAAAATGAAATAATTTGAGGAAAGTCAAAATCATCATCTAGAGAAACAGATACCAAACATTGAATCTTAAGATCCCTCTATGCTATTAAAAAAATGACTGAGGGCCACAAAAATCTTTTTACTCATGAGGATTATGTCTATGAATATTTGTTGTGTTGGAAATAAAAATAGAAACATAAAATGCAAGAATATGCAAGAGTACATTCCACTGGTAATTAGAACTACTGTGACATCCCATGTTGCGTGATTTCTGCAAAATGCCCAGTACACTTGTGAGAGAGGGAGGGGACTTGGTGAGTAGCACTGTAACAATGTTATGAGAATTGTTTTGGTCCCAGGGACCCCCAGAAGGGACCCCCAGCACACACCAAGGTCTCTGAAACAGGATCTCTGGTCTGGGGTTTTCAAAAACATCAAGTGTCTCTAAGAATCTGGACAAAAATATTAAATAATACGTTACTTGCAGAACATATTTGTGACTTAGGTTCACCTGGGATTGACCTTGATTTTTGACTGTCACAGAAGGAAACTGGGTTTAGCTTTTGTTCTCTTCCATTTGAGTATTCTGGGAATTAAGAGGAAAAAATTTTAAAAGCTGAAAAAAATCGTTAGAAGACAGATCTTTACTTCTAACAAAACACTGTTTATTGTTTTGCTGTGTCTGTTGTTTCAAGTTGGGTGTGTTTGAGACCTTCCAAATGACAAACAGCATAGTCTTCCTTTTTAAAAGATTTTTCTGGTTCTTCTGTGAGAGGATTGTTGTCACTGGGCTCATGAACTCTCAATGTCTGTCTAGCCAAATCCTTCCTCAGTATTGTAGAACCTGCTTTTGTTGAAGAAGGATCTGAATTGGGCTGATTTACCTGGAAATGGAAGGTACAAGCCCTGGCAGAGACCAATTTGCAGAGGCTGAGCTAGACATGGTAGGAGGGGTCACAGCCTCTGCAAGCCTGCGGATTTTAGCTCCAGCGAGAGATGGAAGCCACACCGCTCCTTTCCCGTTGGCATCAAGAACAAAGCCAGTTCTGTATTCAGTGACACGGGCTTCTCTTCTGTACCCTGGGATGCTGAGGCAAAACTACTGACAGCTTCAGGTCAACTCACTGACTTTTCAGCCCGCAGGTTTCTGATAGGCTGGTTTATCCTGTAGCAATGCTTTGAAACTGCACAGCTTCTCCCCGCAAGCGAGTCTGGGGAGCTGTCTTCAATGAGTCTCCAAGGACAGCAAGGGCACTTCCTGAAGGCCTAGGAGAGCATTAAGTGCTCATAGCAGGTGAAAAGGAGGAGCTTCCTGCAGTGCAACCTGAGTCTTCCTAGACAGACCATGACATTTGATAGACAGACCTCTTCTCTGCTCGACCTCAGGTCCCCCACCTGTAGAACAAGGCTAATAGTGATTTACTTCACAAGGATGTCAGAAATGTTGCACGTAAATCATACAGCATGGTGGCCAACATGGAGGCTGGGTCCAACACCTGCAGGCTATTTCTACTGTTGTTGCCATTAATGGTGACAGAAGTTACTATGGTAATCCTGCTTTCCTTTCCCAAAGGAGTATGATTTCCCCAGTTGCACATTTCTGCTCAGGTTTGAGCTCCTCCCCGTCATTTCCCAGCCCCTTTCCCTCTTGTGCTTGACTCACTCTCTGTAGCTTCCAAAGTGCGTTTAACCACACCTCTCCCCAGACAGAGGAGGCCCCTCGCTGCCATCTGCCTGAACAGATTATTGAATGCCTGCCTTTTTCGAACAAAGGCTCTGAGAGCAGGAACCTTGTTGGTACCTGTCATTCCCAGTCTGGAGCCAAATAAACCTGTCTTCCTTTAAGTTGTGCATCCTGGGTATTCTGTTCCAGTGACAGTAAAGTGACAAAGACAGGGCGACTTGTACTCTAGAAGAGAAAAGGCATGATGTTAGCAAGCAAGGGAATGAGACCCTGGTGACAGCCTCACGGTGCTTTGTGAAGGGGTGCAGGTGTGGCCCTGTATGCAAAAGCAGCCCGCAGAGGGCAGTTCTGCACGGAGAGCTGAGCTGGCATGCTTTATGTTTGGAAAGCTATCTCATAGCTCTGCATAAAACAACTTCTTACATGTCATGTTCCAAATACAACTTGAAAATGGTATGATTAATCCTCTATTCACTGGCAACTCACTGGAAACAGGTGTGACATTATATTTGCTGACAACAAGAGGCACTTTTTCTATCCCAAGCTGATAAATATGTTTAACAAACTGTTCCTAGTTAAATAAAATGAACAGCGCTTCTTTGTGTCTTAGACATTTTTTCCAAAGAGGATTTATGTGTTTGTAGTAATATGAAGAACTGGAAAATTTTCAATTCCAAAGGCTCTTGACAAAGCAATTGCTTTTTGGTGGCTTAAAGGAAAAATGCATTTTGTTCTATGCATGTAAGTGACTGCTATTTATTTTGTTATAACGTGGCATATATATTGAATTTCCCACTCAGCAAATGTTCCATTAGGTTCTGTCCTGAGCATTCAACAAGACCACTCATTACTTGAGGAACAAAATCATGCCTGAATGACAGAAAGCAACCAAATAACTAGTGACTGGTGAGGTTTTCAAGAAAGCCATGTAGTACTGATTATACCTGCTTTTAAATGTATTGAAAGTGTTTGGATTTTTGAAAAGTCAAATTTAGTTATTAACCTTAACCTTGAATCTAGAATTGGGAAACACTTTGCAGTTCACATACTAAACTGCACCAATGTTTACCCATTATATTCATATATAAGGACAATGTGCTGTATTAATTCATTTGAGCCTAATCAAAACACTGCTATGAGGAAGTGTCTTTCTTTCTTCCACTTTGCAGAAGAGAAAGCTGAAGCTCAGAAAGGCATGAGAGTGGGCCGAGGTTAAATAGCTGGTAGTTAAAGATGCCAGTTTATGTTGCTTTTCAGTTAGGGAACAAAGAAGAAAATAGGTACAAAAATGGAGACACACAGCATTTCACTGACTGGACCACTGCTGGGGATTCCTCTCCATGTAGCCCCAAGCTGGAGGCAGATGAGGTAAGGAATGGGCATCTTAGTTACTTTTTCCTTGTCACTGAGACAAATATCTGATGCCCACATTTAGGGAAAGAAAGGTTTATTTCGTACAGCTCTTTTGGAGGTTTCAGTCCATACTCAGTTGGCTCCAAGGCAGCATGGCATGGTGGATCAGCCATTTATGGCTGATGCCAACAGCAAGGCACAAACCAGAAAGAAAGACCCACCTTCATCCCGCCTGGCTCCACCCCTAGGCGGGTGTAGCACTCATACCACCAATCCAAGTGCTAGACAATGAACCAGTCACAAATGCATAATTGCATGAGGCTTGGGGGCCACTGACATAAACCATGACAATGGGTAAAGTGATGCAGTGTCGCATTAGACAAAGTACGAGCCCACGAAGTAACTCAAACATAAAGCTTTAGAATCCTCATCTTATTTCTATTTTCAGCATTAGGTCAACAAAATGATCAAGTTGAGTAAATCTTAACCTTTTGGGACTTAGAAAAATCATCAAAAAGTATGAGTTGTATTACATGATCCAGAGAAATGAATATGAAACATTCAAAATTTTTATCAGTGGGGGCTATTTAGACAGTTACTATGTAGCTTTTGCTATATAACTGTACAGAATGGTCTGTACAATATGGCAATTCATACATATCACATTGTATTTCTTATCTGAGCAACCCAGAGGAAAAATACAGAGAGAAATAAAGGATAGTAACAGAAATTGGAAGACATATTGTTCTCAGAGGGAAAGGGCTCAAGAGACTGAGGTGGGGTTAAAGGATTAAAAAAAAGAATTGGGGTGTGCTATGTACATTACCAATTACTCATGAGGAATATAAACATTGTATACTGAAAACATGTACCAGAAAAGCAAAAAACAAAACCAACAAACAACAACAACAAAAACGAGGATCAAGGGATGAGTGGAGAGGGGAAAGAGGGAAGGGAAAGTAGATGGAAAAGGGAACTAAAATGTGTTTATATATATGTACCAACTTCCCACAAGGAATTTTACCATTAGCTAAAATAATTTTTAAAAAATCACAAAAAGAGGAAGAAAGACCTATCTTTAAAATTGAGCTGTGTTAGTCACATCACTAAGTAATAAGAAAGATTTCAGGCCTTGTTTAATTTCCATTTTTTAGGTTGTTGATGCTTGGAAGGAATTGCTATATTCCATTTTTCTACTTTAAACATTTCTGTACTGATTAAAATTTTCACTGCCTTAATGAATCAAATCAATTTGACCTAAACTTTAAATACAAATCAGCCCAGATTTTGTGCCCGCTCTCACACTATCTGTACCTTGCAAATATCTTTTAATCAAATCCTTTACATTTTTTATTCATAAAACTTTTCTTATTGACCAAATGAAATGGGTGTCTCTGGTATGTCAGCTAAACATTCATGAAAATTTAAAACCCACTCTGGAGCTGTTTTAGTTTCATAATTTCATTGGGTAGAAGATCACAGTTCCTGGAAGCCAAACAAGGCAGGAATGTTCCCTGAATAACAGATAACAACCTCATTATCTATTTTAACTCAGCAATGGAGAGGCAGTCCAAGTTACTTATTACTCAAATTCTGTTTGAAGAAACCAAATTTAGTAAGTCATAAACAGAGAGCACAGCAATGCCTTTGCACAAACTTACAGCTTTATAGTCTCACTTGTCTAAGTTTCATTCCAGTGATGCCCTGGTCTCCACCCCAACTCTCCTTTTTAATCACCTTGATATCTACTTTTTTATTTTGAAGTCTGTCTACATAAACACAAAGCAGTGTATGGGGGGGGCTGCAAAGACCCTTCTTAACAGCACAGTATACTTCCGATAAATTGAGTAAACATCTTTGTGGCACATATGGAATTTTTCTGCTTCACACATATTAATACAATTAATAGTGTAAAATAAATGTTGTTTTCAGTAACCTTGATGATATTTTCCAGTGTGTAGCTCAATTCCTTGGGGGAAGAGAGATTATCTTTACTAATGGTAAAGTAAAGAGGGCAAAAAGTAATGGAAAGTTCCTTCTATGATGACAATAAATTTTAACCCACCTAATACATAAATCAAGGACATTTTTGTATGGAAATTGAACCTCTGTATTGAAAAGCAGAAGTATAGCATTTTGCTTTTCACATATTCAAAGAAAATATTTATCACGAATATATCCTGTTTTTGCAAGCACTGGAGATGAAATTGCTTTTGATTCCACCAATGGACTGAAGTGACCAGAAAAATGATTGTGGCTACCTACACAGTGCCATGTACCTGGAGACAAGGAAGCTGAAAGTCATCCTTTAGCTCTAAAAGATGGGGCATGGATGCTGTCATCTTAGAGGTCTGCTGACCTTTCTTGGACAAGTAGTATCATTAGACTCCCACAGGTTTGCCTGGAAGGATGCTTGTGTACTGACCTCTTTATTTTGAATATAGACTATCAATGACTTTGAAATAAGACATCCCTGGCATTTTGATCTTTCTCAACTTCCCATGAGGAAGACTAGACTTCAGACAAACTCTCTATTCTCTTTGGAAGCTGAAGACTTCCAGCTTGGTCCCATGTTAAGCAAACTGAGCTCAATGGCTAGAGCCTTCTCTCCATTCTCCCTGCTTGGGGCTAGTCCTAGGTCTGTGCTCAGACCCCACCTTGAATTTCTGCCATTTATAACCCCAAAGATATCTTAAACCTAAGGCTCTGAGTAGGCAAACTCTCTCCCCACATGTTGACCATCATGAGAAAACATGTCTTGTGAGGTCAATGTCAGTCTTTAGAACTAGTATCAAGTCACCTGTGAGCCAACAGAGCAGGAGAACAAATGCTCATAGTACCCACATTGTCATCCCATAGCCAGTCCTGCTGAGAAGTGATTTAAAATAACAAGGAAGACTTAGCTGCTCCATGGCAACAGTAGTATAATGTAGCAGATATAGGACTTATAAAAACAATAAGTAGTATCATATTTTTTCATATAGTAAGTTAAGAGCAAAAGCTTTGGGAAGAGTTGGGCTCCTTTTCAAGGCCTTCTGCCACTAAGTCTCCTCATTCCTACACTAAAGGTATAATAAGGTCATGGAGACAACTTCGTCAAATTTGAAGTTTGGGATACTATGTAGAAGCATTGAAATTGTACCTGGATAGTAAGGGCTCAGTAAATGTCACCTGGCCATTGGCATCTGGAAGTGGCAGATGTGAAATCCTTATCAGCATCCTAAATGGCAACACCAAATATTGTGCTTCAGATACAATTTAAAAAAAAAAAATGACAGGCTTGGAGCACAAGTCTGTAATTCCAGCACCCAGGAGGCTGAGGCAGTGGAATGGCAACTTCAAGTCCAGCCTGGGAAACTATGTGAGACTCCATCTAAATAAGTAAGTAAATAAATCACAGGAAGTTAGGAAGTTATAGACAGACAGAGATTTGTACTTCTCACCTTTCCTGACACTCTCCCATCTCATTCCCCAGTTCACTGTGGCCCTCAAGAGTCTCTAATGACTGGCACATTAGACAGAGTAAATCCTTACAGAATGAGTGGGCAAAGAACTTGAGCATAACTTGGGTGGTTTGGAACACATAGAAATGAAACTTGGACCACAAATAAAACAATTAAATATAAGCATCAGAAAACCTGGGTTCTAGGTTCATCCTCCTCTGTGCAGCTGGATGAGCTAGTGACTCCCAGTGACTGAACTCCAACTTCCCTATCTGTAAAATGGGGAGGCTTCCTGGGGTACAAGCAAAGCAGATGTTGTGTGAAAGTGCTGTGTCAGTCCTCAGGGATTTTCGGTTATTTATGACATGAGTCATATAAGCTGACTAAGTGATGGTGTGCGTGTGTGTGTGTGTGTGTGTGCAAATGCACACTAAAATGGGCACAATAAGGCTAGCAAAAAACAGACAATATAAAACCAGAGAATTGCCAATATTTCATGTGTAGGAAAGACAAAATGAAGCAAAACAATGAAAACCCCTATCAAAACAGGATTGACACAGGGATGACAGAAAATGACCAGGTGCAGAGAAAGCGTGCTCGGTACCATGACTTGTCAGATGTCCACTGATTTTTCCTCAGACCCTCGCATTCAGCACTTGGAAAATCAAGAACAGCAGCTTGCCCCCCAGCACCCTTCGTGCTTCCCTCCTGGCTGCTGGGGCATGCCCTTGCTGATTTTCACCGGGACACTCCCAGGTGCACTGTTGGGAGTCTTCTCTCCTTCCACACCTTGTTAGAGACACTCTCATTAATTTCAAAAGTCACTTTACCAAGGACCATAATGGTTCAGTGCTACCTAAAGATGAATCTGTGCTTTATTTTGTTGAATAACTTTCTGTGAGGAATTGCATTGTGATGACAATTGTCGTTCATTTGCTTTCTATCTGGTTCTAAGGCAGGTGTCAGAATAACCCAGGATGAGATTTGAAAACTCGAGAGTATTTTAAAGGCTTCCTGTTGGTCTGCATGCAATGCTTCACCTATCTCATTACTATGTGTCCTGCTCAGTGTTTCACTCACATACTTTAAGGCAGTAGCAGAGTGAATATCGGTTTAGGGTCCTATTCAGTAGAAACGCTCCATCTCCATTAGATGGAACGATTTGGGAACATTGGGCCTTTTCAGTGCAAACACTCAGTCAGAGATTTGGGGAGCGAAGGTAGAAATGGACAGTAGTCACTGTAGCTGGTTCCAGCCTGCTGGCCACGTGATGACCTCAGCTCAGAGCCACTTCAGGCTTAGGTTTCTCACCTGAAAGCAGTGACAGAGGTAGTGCTTATTTCAGAGAGTTGCTACAAACCTTAAGGGAGGCACAAGTAGGTAGAGAATCTGGCTCCATGCCCAGGGGTAGAAAACAGCAGTGATTGTTACTATGAACATTGTTCTTGATATTACTGCATAGTCTCCTGTCAAAGTAATAACCACATCCAACCTCGCTTTGTTTCTGAGACCAGACTAAATCAGACACATTAGGGGTGCCATGGCCATAAACAAATATCATCTACAAAGTAATGCTGACTTGCTTCCGTCCAGGTCCCTGAAGAGATAGTTACATCTAACGTTTTTCCAGACCTACAAACAGAATTAAAGACTGTGGCACTCAGTAATGACTTTCGCGAGACCATCAGTGAAATGCTCTGAATAACTCCATTAAGGCACTGGTAAAAATTTAAAAAGAAAGAAATTACTCTAAAATGGAGGCCTTTTGCTGAGAGAAAAAATGCAGTAAAATCCAGTGAAATTCAATTACCCTTTGATTGGGTCAGACCAGCCGAGAAGGGAATTCTACATTTGAAATCAACAAATTGAATTTGGTACCTTCGCAGCCTCAGCAATTGCTGACTAGTTCCCTACAAGATCAGGATGCCATCGTCTGTTTTCAGATTCTGTTGATTGACATGCTCTGTCTCTACAGGACGGCTTTTGATCTGCCATGTTTGGCTTCTAACATAAAGATATTTACTTCTAAAGTTATTACAGCTGCAGAATGCATGCTGACTGTAAACTCTCCTCTTCCAAAATAACACATGTCATTATAACACTTAGATATACGGGTATATAAAGGGTGCTTAAGAGAACATATGTATATATGCTCATACACATATTTGAATTTATAGCATATACATCATATAGAATTCAAAATGCTTAGTGTTCCAAATTATCATACTCAGACTATTCCAAGCTGCCACGCTCCTCCCTTATAAACACTCACCCTCTCCTTAGAGTGGGGACTACGTTAAAAACTGACTTCCATTTCCACTCTTCTTCCTACCTTCACCCCAGTGTGGCTGGTGGGCTGCATACCTGCTATAATCATGGTATTAATAAGCAAAGTGGATGTTTCTTCTAATTTCCAGCCTCTTACTGGTGAGCACAATAGCAATTCCTGTAAGTAATACAATGGATTAGCTGTAAGTAATACAATGGATTAGCAATTTCTATCTGGTTCTGAGGCAAACGTGAGGGAACCATTGCTCTTCAGTTGAGGACACAGGAGAAAGAACAATGCTGTTACCCTTTGTCTTCTGCTGCTGGTGGGGTACGAGGACTGCAGAGCCATCTGCACATGTGATGGGGGAACCAGCATGGTGGAGAAGCGTCAGGCTTTGTCCACATCCCGGCACCTGAAAAGCAAGTAGTCGAATCTACAAATGGCTGTGAGGGGTGACATTATTTTTGTTTTACGTGACATTTATCCTAAGAAAACCTTTCCAAACTGTCTTGAAATTAAGATCAACATCTATAGCAAGGCTCCCCTGCTCCCCCAGTGTGTGCTTCCAGCTGCATCTCTACGTGTTTCTCTACCACTCACCTCGCTTTCTATCGTCTTCTGGCCTCCCAAGACACACCGCGTTCCTGTATGTGCTGCTTGCTGTGCAGCGACTTGGTACATCCTCTTCCCTATCTCTTTTCTAACACTTTTACTCCTGTATCACACAATTCATCATTTAAATGTACAATTTGATGATTTTTAATGTATTCACAAAGCTGCTTATCTATCACCCCAGTCAACTCATGCGCATTGTCATTATATAAAGAAATCCTATACCACAGAGCCATCATCCTCAATTTTCCCACCCCTTACCCCATATATTTAGCCATATATTTGTCTGTTCTGAGCATGTCACTTAAATGCAACAGAGAGTCTTTTGTGTCTGGCTTCATTCATGTGTATCAGTACATCATTCCTCTTTATTGAGGAATAACTGTCCATCCAATAGACAGACACATTTTACTTATGCATTCATTGGTTCTTTCCATTTTTTTTTTTTTTGGTTATTATGAATGATGTTGTGTGTACGTTCTTATACAGGATTTTATGTAGACAAATATTGTAGACACTGCTCTTGGGCATGTGTCTAGGAATGGAACTGCTAGATCATGTGAAAACTCAGTGTTTAATTATTTGAAGAGCTGCCAGACTGCTTCCCAAAGTGGCAGCTCCATTTTACTTTCTCACTAGCAACATATGAAAGCCCTAATTTCTCTACACCCTTCCCAGTCTTGTTATTCCAATCTATCTTTTTTTTTAGTTTATCAATCTTAGTGGGCATACCTACTAAGATATAGGATATAATCATGCTTTCTGAACTTTTAAACAGAATAATCACTACTCATTTTTAAAGCTGCAGATTGAAGATCACCTCCATAGAGAAGTAGAACTTGCTTGTCACCCTACTCTCTGGCTGGACTAGCACTCATCTCAGAAAACCTCTTTTCTCTCCAAACCTCTAATTTAACCTAAGCAGGGACCATTCCTCTGACTTTTAATTTCTAATTCCATTCTCACTGTCTAGCCATTGCATAAACTATAAAGTTGCTCATTAAAAACTAATATCTAGAATATATGAAGAAGTCAAAAAATCAAGACCCCCAAATTTAAAGACTGAACTCAAAACTGAGCTGAATAAGCTCTTCTCAGATGAAGAAGTACAAACAGCACATAAATATATGAAAAAATATTCAACATCATTGGTCATTCAAAAAATAAAAATTAAAACAGCACAGATTTTATCTCACTCCAGAAAGAATGGCTGTTTTCAAGAAATCAACCAATAACAAATACTGATCAAGCTTGTCCATTGGTAGGAATGTAAATTGGTATAACCACTACGAAAGTGGAGATTCAGCATGGAGATTCTCAGGAAACTAAAACTAGAGGTTCCATTTGATCTAGCTGTTCCCCTTCGAGGTATTTTCCCCAAAGAGTTAAAAGTATGATACCCCAGCCATATATCCATACCCATGTTTATAGCATCACAATTTATAATAGCTAAATCCTGGAAATAGACCATATGCCCATCAACAGATGAATAGATAAAGAAAATGCGGTATTCTCCAAGAAGAATTGAAAACATCATCCCACAGTGATATATGTGCACCCATGTTTATAGCAACACATAAACAAGAGCTAAATCTTGGAAACAACCCAATGTCCACCAACCGCTGAATGGATAAAAAAGATGTGATATTTTCATACAATGGAGTGCTACTCAGCTATAAAGAAGGACTAATTTGAGGCTTTTACAGGTAAATGGATGAAATTCGAGATCAATTCATAAGTGAAATAAATTATATCGTCTCCTTAGTGTAAAAACCTGAAATAGTAAATAAAACACAAAATGTACAATAGATATTGTGAAAGTGAAAGGGCAAGAAACTGCTTAAGTGGAATGGAGGAAAGGAGAAAAGAAAAAAGGGAAAATATGTATGTATATATATATATATGATCAATAATTATACTACTAGTCTCTGTTAGTTCATCAAAAAGAATGGTTTGTGTTTCATTGTTTGATCATTTTTTCATGGCTATATCTTGTAATCTGAGCAACTACTTTGAAGGTAACAATATGCAATATATTAATGATTGTTAATCACCTATTATGTTGACTTGAAATTCTGTATCATTGTTTTTATTCTTTTTTTAAAAAATTTAAAAAAGAAAATGTGGTTTTTATATACAATGGAGTACTACTTTGCCTTAAAGAAGAATAAACTTGAGATACTTTTAGGGGAATGAATACATTTCAAAACCATAATTTTAAATGAAATAAATCAGATGTGCAAGTTTAAATATCACATTTTAAATATCACATTTTTTCTCTTGTGTGAAACTCAAAGGATAAATAAAGAGCAAAATGGAAATAGCTATTGGGAAGTAGGAAGAACTTGTTCAAATGAGAAAGGGAATGGGGCAGAGTTAGAAGAAAGGAAACTGGAATTTAAAAATTAGATGGGAAAAAATGGAAACAAAGCTTTTATAAATGAGGAAGGGGAGTTGAAGAGAGGAAAAGGGAATGAGAAAGAAACAAGATATCTTATGCACAGGTACAAATTTCTCGTGATGGATGTGATCATTATGTATGACAAACATGTAGAAATAAAAATGTATAAAATTTTTTAAATGTCAAAAATGTGTTAAATAAATGGTATATAAAAATAAGAAAAAGCTTTCACTGTATGAAGAGTCCCAGCTTCAGAACTGACATGGTTACCACATCAGGACACTTCCTTGTCCCTGAGACACAGTACCCAACATCACAACTTAGAGGAGAAGAGCTTCCATCTGCTCACGGTTTCAGTGCTTGATTCCCTGGCTCCAAGGCAGAGAAATCCTGGGGAAGGGGGGGGGGGCAGGGCGGTGCCGCTCCTGGTGGCAGGGAAGCAGAGCAGGAGAGTAGCGTGCAGAACAGAAGGGCTGAGGGACCAGAGGCGGCTTCACAGCCACGCTTTGCATGACCCATGTGGACCCGTCTAGATTTCATCTGTGCTTCAACCATACCTGGAGCAGACCCCAAAGCCAATCAAGCTGAGACTCCACCCAAATTGTCACAATTACTTTTTCAATCTCCTTCATCCTTCAGATCATTAAGGAATATTTTAATATCTGTGATAAGAGCAAGAAAGAAGGTATTCAATATAAGCATGATGTGTTTTTCTGGATTATACTATAGCTGTACACTTTTATGTTTCTTAAGGAAAATCTCTTTGTATCAACAGTTTATCCTTAAGCAGGAGAATTCATTCCCTAAGTCATTTATTCACCTGCTTTAATTGCCAACTAGACCCTGCTCCAAGAGCTTGCAGAGGGTCTGGGGTGGGACCTGGGCTCACTGTGAGCAGTGCTAGGGCTTCATCTTGAAAGAACATCCATTCTACTTAATAATTTTCCTAAGTAACACGAACAGGTTAATGGAGAAGTCTGAAAATCAGTCGTTGGAGTCAGATGTAGACTTAAATCTCTGGTCCAAATTGTCCTAGGACAAATTATTCAATCTTGCTAGGCCTCTGTCCTCTCACCTGTGAAGGAGGGAGAGACAACAAAAAGACCTATGCTAGAGAGTTTGTTGTGGGCATTAAATTAAATAATGGGCTCAAAACACAATATTTAGAACAGAATAAATGCTCCACTATGTTAGTTGCTGTCACTGTCATTATTTTGTCATTGCTACCTAAATTGGAAAAGAATACGCACAACAAATCCATTGAAAGAAATGCATTTTGCTCACTAAGGAATATATTTCCTAAGCATAAGTTGGGAATTTTTTAGGTTCACGGATGACTTTATCAACACTGTTACTTTTATGAATAATTTCCAAGTGATACTTTATTGACACAAATAAACTATATTCATGGCCATTTCCAGGTGCTTCCTTCATAGCAATTTCCAAAGAAGGATTTTGGTTCCTCCACTACATCAGTTTACCCCTGAGTTCTTGTTCATGACCTGGGCTACGGTATGCAGATGTAACACATCTTCCTTAAGTGTCATCTGCTGAGTAGAAAGTATTTTTCAAGCATCTTATTTGTTTCTATCAAGGAACATATCCAGACGCTATCTGGATGGAACTTGTTCTCTCAAATAGAAGCTCTAAAAGTTCAGTCCATTTAGAGCCTATCAGTTCTCTGACAGAAGCAAAAATGTTCATTCATTTGTCCAAGTACTAAGTGCATAACTTAAGCTCTCCATATACACAGAGAGGAAGATCAAGATTTCCACTGCAAGCAGGTGTGAGTCACTGATAAGGGGCAGCAGAGACAGGGAAGTGTTCAAATGTGTGACTGAGACGATTTAACTGGTAACGAATGCTGCAAGTAACGCAACACAGCATCGTGTTACAGAAAACGTCTAAAGGAAAGGGTCTGCTTTTGAGCAGTGGTTAAGAAGACGCTTTCCCAGGAGGTATCAGAGCTGCCATTTGAATGTCAAAAAGGCAGTCTGGGAAATGTCCAGGAGCAAGATGATTTAAGGGCAGTGGACAGCCAGCAATGAGATACTCAGACAAGGCTGTTCTCGGCATCGCTGGCCAGCGTGGTCAGAACACACAGCAGAGGCGGGGTCCAGAGACGTGGCGAGGCTGCAGGATGCAAAGCTGACCATCCACCTTGTGGAGAGGAAGCGTGGGGTAGGATGGCGAGACTCAGTCTAATGTCTCCTGCAGTGGCCATGTCCACATGCCTCATTACAGTCTCTGTAAATTCCTTGGCCAATGTCTTCTGTTGTCAAACCTCTAGTTTTGTCTTCAGAGCATTCACATGTTCTCTTCAATTTGGTGGTTTAGGTTGCACCAGGTGACCTTTGAGGTGCCCACCTGTGAGGGGAAGGGACGGCAGAAGCTGGCGCTGATTGGCGACTCCTCGTCTTCTGCAGAGTTCTTCGTCACCGTGGCTGTCTTTGCCTTCCTCTACTCTCTGGCTGCCACCGTCGTTTACATTTTCTTCCAGAACAAGTACCGGGAGAACAACAGGGGCCCACTGATTGTAAGTTTGAAAGAACTTTTTCTGTTCTTTATAATTTCTTTTGCTAATGCTTGAAGGGCTTTGGAGTTCCCGAGCCCTTGAAGCAGATATTTGCAAGGAATTTGTATTCTTTTTTAATCCAAATTTTTTGGATGGAGAAGAGAAACATGATGCTTGTCTGTCAAGTGTCTTGTGCTCTTCTTTGGGGAGGCACAAGAGGACTTGCTGTAAACCCTCTGAAATGAATGGTTGGTAAGTTCACAAGATCAAGGAAAGAGCTGTAAGGCTTGCCACAGATTTCCTTATTACCCCAGCATTGTGAAGGAGCCGTTTTTCTCACTGGTTGTTCAGACAGTGGTATTTTTGCTTACTTGAGGTGTGTTGTTCCTCAGTATTTGATAGTCTGTGACCAAAATGGTTTGGGTTGAAAATGATATTATCAATCTCTTATACCATCTAGCTCACTCTTGCTCTCTCCCTCCACTGTCAACCACCCCAAAGCCACCACTTTCTGTTTCTTTATACAATCATGCAAGGACTCATCTGGATGAGGTCAACATGAGACAGTATACAGAGGCACACACACACACCCAGAAACATACACAGACCCTCAGGGTGTACATGGGTAGGGATAATTTTAAGAAAATAAACTTTAAATTATGCCTTGCCTCTGAAAATCTCTTGCCCTCTTTTTCTTAATCACTATGTTAGTCAGCTTTCTGTCACTATAACAAAATAGCTGAGACAATTAATACAGAAAGAAGAACCTCCACTGTTGTAGAGGTTCCAGCCAGTAACTGAATGGCTGCACAGGTTTCAGCATATGGCACTGGGAACAGATGGTAATGGCAGAAAGTGTGTAGCAGACAGAACCCTTCACCTCACAGCCAGAAAGCAAAAGGAGAAAGAAAAAGAGGCCGGGTAATGCTGTTGCCTTTGCGGGCTGCTCCAGTGACCTCCAATGACACAAGGACAGCCCGCCAGGTCCCATATCCCAGAAGTGTGACTCTGAGGACCAAGTCTTTAGCACCTGGATCATGGGGATGAGATTCACCATCCAAAGTATGACAGTCGCCTTTCCCACTTCATAAAGAAAAGCATCTTCCTTACTACATAGCACATTTGTAGACTACAAGACATTTGAAGCACTGGAAAAAGAAGTCTGGAATACTGGTGCTGACAAAGTGAGTCCAATTCCACTCTGACAGGAAATATCAAGTCCAAAGAACATCAGGAAATCCAGAGGGAAGAAACTTGCCTTGCTAATTCATTCACAAAGGGCAGAAAGCTCTATTTTGTTATGTAAAACCACATTCTACTCAAATGAAATCAACCGGTAAAGACCTGCCATCTCATCCTTGTGTGGTCTTTCCTATCAAGCAAGCACTAAGGAAATCTCAAGCTGTATTTTGTTTTAGGCGGGTTTTATTTTATTGCTTCATGGTGGAGATAATTCCAGTAATAAAAAGGGGAAAACACCAAGATAAAACTTATGTGATATTAAAAAGGGATGTGCTTGTTACTTAGCAGATAAAAGTAATTTTAAAAGAGATGAGATGGCTATGAAATTTTTTATAAAAAAGACAGATTGGGTTGTGTTATGTACATGCACCCACTCCCCACAAGGAATATAGGTATTCTGTGCTGCAAACATGTACAAAAACTGGAAAAGGATCAAGGGGTGAATGGAGAGGAAGAGAGGGGAGGGCAAGGGGATGAAAAAGGGAATTGAGACATGTCATATGCATGTACCAACTCTACACAAGCAGTGCAAACATTATGTGACATATACAAGTACTAGCAAACTAAAGCAATTTTTAAAAACAAGAATAAAAGGGAGACTAGATCTGATGAGTCACAAAGGTAGATGGCATATAGATCAGGAGAATGGCACGGGAGCTGTGGATAGCAAACCCTGTCTCTCCAGTCCCACCACGACCAGACCACAATTAGGGAAGTAAGGGTGCACTGTGGCACTTTTCCTGAAGGATGGATTTGAACAAATCTGCAATATGAACGAGACCTGAAGAAGGTAGTGCACACTTAAACCATACACACCTTTTGCTTTTGACAGAATCATATACTTTTTAAAAAAATTCTCTAATTTGAGAGCCTCTAAGTTGAATTTATAGTCTGATATAACAGAGTTACTATATTATGCTAATGTGAACTAATTAAAGCAGTTTTAAGAAATCATGTATCCATCCAAAAATTAACAAATTCCCATCTCGACTTAACGGTCTGTAGAACAGGGACTGGGGATTTAGCTCAGTGGCATACGCACCTGCCTGGCAACACAAGGTTGTGAATTCAACCCCCGGTACCAAAAAAAAAAAAAGTTCTGTAGAACATGGTGATATGCATCACACAGATGAGACCAATGCATAGGGAAGTGACAACAATAATAATGACCATAATAGTCACTGGTTTTCATCCATGTGTCAAGCTAATTCAATACTCACAATAGCCCAGTGTATGTTATTATTCACACTTATAGATGAAGGAAAGGAGGCTTGGAAAAATTAATTCTCCTAGGTCATATCAGGACTAGGCAGAGGGTGTAGAGTTTGGACACAGATCAAAGCCAGGACCCAAAGCACCGCCATGCAGAGAGCCCAGGATCCTCACTGACAACGTGCTACAGAGGCAGAGTGGACATAGGTGAGACTTTCTACAGCTAGAAACAGATACCACAAACCCTGTGACCCCTTGGGTCTTCTGCTCATCCCACTGTCATAAAGGGCTCTTTTCCTTGCCTTTAAACTCCACTTGGAGTCAGAGAAAGATTGGCATAAACCCAGGATGCTAGAACGAAGGGATGACTCTGCTTGCAAACTAAAGCATTCTACAGAAAAAACAGAGATAAGACTCTGTTTTCTTTCTTGCAGACAGAATGAGAGAAAAGAGGTTTTCAAAATGGCCAGGTCATTATGTATTACAAATCAGAGGTTACAAGGATTGATTCCTGTGGCTGTGTAAGAAGTGTGAGCAATTTCAGACAGACTGAGGTCAAGTTTATCAGGGGTTACTTTAAAAAATACTTTACAATGCAAGTGATAAGATTTTCCCTCCCCTTTAAGTAGAAATGAGAATCTGAATGTCTTCAGAAGCAACATAATTGTTAATGATGCTAACACAGTAGCAAAAATATCCTGCCAGAGGAATCCGCCAGCTACTGTGTATCACTACAGTCAGCGCCTTCTTGTACAGATGAATAAATATCCATTCTCAGAAAGCAGAAACAGCCACCTGAATGGTGCACGCTCGTGGAATTGAAATGTCACATGTGGTTATATCACTTTGTCACGCTTCTCAGAGTACAGTTTTAAAGCCAATCTCTTGCTTAGATTTCTGCAACGAGATATTCTGAGCCATTTTCAGATCTCATGTCAAACAGGGAGGCTTTAGGTTTTCTCATATTGAGGTAAAATAGGTTTACAAGAATAAGGCAGAAAGGATGCTTTAAGAACACGTGTATAAGGAACACCATCCCACATTCCAGTGAACCCTCCTCAGCGGTTCGGTTTGGCTTAAATTAACTATTCCAAGAACCCAGGTGGCTTGCCACGTCCACCTTAGATGCTGGGGAGAAGAAAGTGGCCGTGTTGCCCCACTTCTCACCCCTCTGGAGCCAGGCTGAGCAGGGGGGTTCGCAAGACAGGGAGCACTTAATCACTGCAGGCACGCAAGGGGATTGTGGCTCACACTTGGTTTATGCCTAAAGCACTTGGAATGTTTCCACCTGTCTCCATTTAGCCCAGAAATGATCCTGAGAGACAAGAATGAGAATCAACCCCATTCTACAGATGTAACTTAATGTCTCTTTGTTGAGCACCAGGCTTTGGAAATTGTTCCCCCAGAGATGAGGAGTCTTTCTATCATGGGGGCAATGATCCTAGCACAACGAGGACCAAAACTCTTTGTCCAGTGACCTAGCCTATAGGGTCCTGGATTTTAATAACCTCACTTGGCTTAGGATTAACTATCAGACACCTGTCATTTTGTCCATGCAATGAGTTATAACACACATGTCACATGTGTGCCCTGAGGCAGCAGGAGTTAATGCCTACACAGGGAAAGGCATGGGACTGGTGACAGAGCCACCATCTCACTGTAACTGCATCACTGATCTTGACAATGTCCGTTATCCTCCTGCCTGTTAGGAGGTACTTTACAAAGGGAAATCTAGGCACCTTCCTTTACCTACTCCGCTCCTCAGGACTCCACGTCCCTCCACCCCTCAAACCCAGGCATCGTCTCCACCCCAAGTCCACAAAGACGCACTTACCTCAAGACCCTTTCTGAGATCACAGTCACTGACGTGAGCCTCCCAAAGACCCCTTCTGTCCCCACTTGAGTCCTCCTCTGTTATATGACTGGAAGGAAGAATCATGGATTTCACTCCCATGTCCTGCTACCAGGTGCTCGGGGCCCCCTCCCCTGTGCTCCTCTTAGCTACCCGCAGCACACCTGACCAGCCTCCTCCCAGCCTAAGCATCTCAGCCTCGCATCCTCCTCCCCTAAGCTCTGCCTTCTGTCCCAGCTGATGCCCTGGGGGGAATGTGGTGCCAACCCCAAATCCCTGACCACTTTTAGATGTTAGTCCTCAAAGAGTTCTTGTGTTCTCCTTAAGGACAGCAGGAGGCTTTATGCTGCTCCTGACTGCATCTCTAATGGTGGAACTTCAGCCAATTGAGTAATTCTAGGCAACTCAGGACCCTAGTTTAGCCTCACCATTACCACAGGAAGATAGAAAGTTGGAAGGAAAGGGAGCAAAAAATTACCCTATTAGTTAATATCCATAACTTTCTGATATTGGCATTTTCTTGCAGTAACCTCAGACACTATTGGCTTTAATTTTTTAAATTAAAAGTTCGTATGATGCTTCCTTGTTGGCAATAAAACACATATGTTTCTTGCATCCAAGAGAAATGTTCATAGATGTTTACTTTCCAACTGCCTACTTTATTACTATTACTTTTGAGGCAAAAAAAAAAATGCTATGAGGACAGGTAAGGAATTCAAGCTCTAGACCTAGACTTCTGGAGCCCAAATCTCAGCCCACCACCATCTGTGTGGTTCTGAGCAGGTGTTGAAACCATTCTGCTCTCCAGTTTCTTCAACTATGAAATAGAGATAATTTAGGAAGACAGTTGTATTAAATGACTTATTGCACATAAAGCCATCACAATAATCAGGCACCCATTTGGACTTTTTATAGGGGCATAGTTTGTGCTTTTTAACTAGGAGGTTATTCTAATATCATGTTAAATATGAAGCAGGTGCTTATGTGGGTAAGCTATTATTTCCAGAAGCCTTGTCCTAATCTATTCTGGTGTCCATACTGTGTCCTACGCAGCTGACATCTATTAAATCTCAGTGGACAGACTGGCTGGAGGGCAGACTTGACTTTCTCATCTTGAGAATGCAATGGAAGCAAATGCTCTTTTATATTAATGAGTCTCCAGACTCAGCATAAGCTGCTGTCCTTACAGACAAATGCCATCAGCCCAAATGTGGGGCCTTACCCCACCCCCCATCTCTGTACCCCCACCACGTGCAGATCTCACACGTGAGTGAGAGGGGACAGAGCACAACTCCAGTATACAGAGGACAGGAGCTGGAATCCTGTGTCAGCTGCCAAGACTGCAAACAGCAGAGGAGTGTGAAGAACACAGTGGCAGAGGGGGAGCAAACTTGGAAAACTTGACTTGGTACTCAGCTGAGAAATGAGGCTCAGCTTTTCACCCTCCTGCTCTCACTTTTATGTGGGGAGCTCTTCCCCACTCCATCCCCCCAAGACTGCAAAGGACCCTTTGACTTGCCAAATCTGAGTCCTTGAACCCAAAGCAGACACAGTGTCATATGCAGACCTTACTGCACCGGGGCTCCCAGCAGCTTGGGACTGTCTGTCTGTGCTCTGCAGGGTTTGCCGGGCAGTCAACCAACCGGCACGCAGTTCTCTTAGCCCTTTCTCCCAGATAGACATCTTCCTTTCCCTTGCTTATTGGCAGAAACCTAATCAAAGCCACGGAACCAGTTAAGAGAGGACTTTGAACTTTGCCCTGGGAATATGTAGGAATTGATTCGGGCACAATAGGTTAGGGGCCTTTATAAGAAATGCAGTTACTGCATATCCGTGTGACCTTGGCCAAGGTGCGATGCTGTATGTCTTCCACCTCGTATCTGAAAACTCCAACTTTGAATGCTTCTCCAGGCTGTCTAAGAAACAGCAAGTTAATTTATATACTGTCCCATGAAACAGGCACTTAAGCCTTAACTGCAGTGAGATTTTATTGTGCTTGAGTGGCCCATTAGCCAACTGAGCAGCCGGCACCTATGGGTGGAAAGCTTTGTGAGTTAGAATGCATCCCAGAGAGTGCAAGGCAAAGTAAGTGAATTTATTATGGTGGGAAAAGAACTTAGAAAAACCACAGCTGAGACTAAGGAAAAGCAGGATTTAATGTCAGTGTCTGAACTGCAACTGACGCTTGAGCACAATTCCCAGGCCCAGAATTGTGTTGAAATGGGCAGTACCTCACTTAATTTTCCACCGCCTTTTAGGCAGTTACTATTGTCTCCACCTTACAGATGCTGCGTCAAATTTACTGAAGTTGAATAACATGCAAGATGCTGTGTAGTGAGTGAAACCTAGGGGCAAGCTCGTCACCCCGGAGCTGCATGGTCACCTGTTTTCACCTGGAAGCAGGAAAATGAAAAGTTCAGAACATTTGTCCACTTACTGTGCACCCACTGTGTGCAGCCCAAGTCAGGGCTGCAATGGCGTGAAATGCTCAAGTCTTCACCATGCTAAAAGAGGCATTCAAGTCAATAGGACAAAGCAAAAATGTCACAAAGACGGTATTCTCCTATTACTGGTGATGGAGATGACCTTCAGGAATCAACAGGAAACAGCACTGGCTACTGGTTTGGGTGTCAAAAAGCAAAGTATCTGTGAGCCTTGAAAAATAATAGGAAATAGTTGAACAGAAGGGAGACACATTTGCCTGTTGGTGGCTCAAGCAGGAATGTGGGGCTGGGTGATTAAGAGCAAGCATATAGCACCCTACAGCATCCTCAGGAAGAGACAGCTTCTCCCCCCCATGCAGTCCTGCTGGACTAGCCACATGGTATCTCACTGGACACCACACGTGGTCAAGTGACACAAGCCAGAAGACATCAGTCACCCCTCTGATTTAGCTGTTGAGTGCATTTCTTCTTCCTTTTGAGTTGTTAAGCCGGGAATATGTGGATCTAGTTGGTCATGGCCACATTGCTTATGGTGTTGGAGGAGTATTTTTAACAAATAAAATGGAACAGAGATAAACGGATGCTAGGGAGTCAAGAAACAGCCTTGATCCACTCACCTACCCCCTACACACACACACACACACACACACACACACACACACACACACTGAGCTCCTGAATTCAGCCCTGCCTGAAGCAAGCAAACTAAAACGTCCAGTCGTGAGCGCTACTATACTTTCCTTTGGGGTTCCAATTTTAATTTGGGCTTCTGTGACCTGCCAGATGAAATAATCTCGAACGATACAATTTCTATCTCATCTATCAAAATGTAAGAATCCAACATCAAAAGTCATTATGAAGATTAAACTTTAAAAATCTCTACTATAATGGTTAGGTGCTAAACACACGGGAAGTCAGTTGAGGTCATTTACTCATAGGTTTAAAAAAGAAAGTAAGGTCAAATAACTCTAGTAGCACTTTTACATTAGTTACTATTTAACTAGTTATGTTTTCTTTGTTATGGTTGCAGAATATCTCATTATATTGAAACAAACTGAATTATTTAACTATCTCATATTGAACTTTTAATTTTATAAGACAGAATTTTTCTGCCTCATACCCAATCAGTCTTCTATCTACTTGTAAATCTCTACACACACATTTTAAGTTACTTCTCAGGCTAAAGATTCAGAAGTTAACTATCTTTCTGGTTTTGTCAGCAAAAGTTCCTATTTTTAAGCCCATCTAAGACAATCTAATACATTGCTTCTGAGCTAAGTGAAAATAACAAATTCCAATTTTTTTACCCTGCTTCAGTCCCCAAACTAAGGCTATTATTGAAGGGATCTTTCAAGGAGTTCTACAGAGAGACTATTCTTCCCAGAGAGGAAACAAAACAAAGCAAAACAAAACAAAACAAAACAAAACAAAAATTTGTTCGAAGGAGGCTATGCCTGAAACATTCACCAGGAACCTCGAAATACAGTGAGGAACATCAGAAATTCAGCCCGAGTCATGGCCAGTGTGCAGAAGAAATTCCGGGTGGTTAGGGGTCTAGAGAGCAGCACAGGCCACACCCCAGAGTGGGACTCCGTGCACTGTTAGCTTTGGCAGTATCCTTTCTCTCATCACCTCAGAAAGTGAAATCAAGACCAACTGTTTACAATATCTCTGACCACAAATGGCACAATAAAACAGATGAAAATTCCATGCAGTTTTTAATAAAAGAACACAATACTTTGCAATGTTCACCCCTGGTGTCTCTGATGCCTGCAGCTCTGGACACTGCAGCCCAGCAGATGGTTGGGAACAGCAAGACCAGGAGTGTGGCCAGCTGCCCACTGCCCAGGGCTTAGGAGCCACTGCATGATTCTGTGGCTCCTTTCAAGTTCCCAATTAAACTGTCTCCAGCAGCTTTCTTGGCTCTTCTTTCCTTCCTTGCAGAAATTGTTGATTCAAGACTGAAAGCGACCAAAACCAAACAACATGGGATTGACATCCCTGATTAGAAGAGCCCACAATAGGGAGCCCACTCCAGACTTCAGGGAGTCCTCAGGACTAAAGCTGGCACAGTACAGGCCAGAGAGGGTGGAGACCTGAAGGCAGTGGACAGAACAGAATTGTCATACCCTGGCCTGTTTCTGGGCAGCCGTTCTTGCAATCCATCCATCATTCCAGGTATGGATGGATTGATACCACTGGCCATCTCTGACTGACATAAATAACAACACAGTCCTCACATCAAATTTCAAAGCCTTCCTAATTCATGGCCCTTCTCCAACTCTTCAGCACTATCACTTACCATTTTCCAAATTCCACGTCTTAGCTAAATGGTACTAGGTGTAAATTCCTCTTTCTGCCTGGTTATTGAGCGCTACCTTCCACAGGGAAGCGCCTTCTCTCCTGCCCCGTCTCACGCTATCAAAACATGATTCATCCTCACAGACCGATCCTAAATAACTACCTATCGCACGCAAGATTCCTTCACATGCCACGCTCAAAAAATATGTGTGTTTGCTTTTGAAATGTCCACAGCTCTATGTGAAAATCATTTTGTGTGAAAACCATTTCTGGCTTGCACATTAGTCAGCTGGGGGCTTTGTCTGACTCCCCTACCAGATAGCAAATATCCGCAGGCCAGCTATTTTGAATATGGCCATAATTCCCAGAGGCAGCACAAAAAGGAAAGTAATGACCATCCAAGCTAAATGCATAAAGGATAAGAGTCACTGAATTCAAGGCCCATCTACTCCACCTAGATTTGCCGAGGTTCTACTTGGTGCCAAGAAATGTAGTTAGAAACCTCGTAACTAAATCTATTGCTTCATAATAAATTCTAGGAAAAAGAGGAACGGACTATCAAAATAAAGAAGATGTGCTGTCTGGAATCAATCCAGTGTCAATGGACACTGGAGTAGCTTGGAGGGCTGATCCATGATAGACACCAGAGTTTTGAAACTCACAAGAAGTGTCAATATTATTAAGATAATGCTGCATCTTGGATGAGATGGAGATTGCCATCTCAGATTGGTGGACTCTATTTCTTCTCAAATAATCTCCTAAACCTTGCATACCCATAAGGAATCTGCCCAACTGTAAATTCTTAAGGTTTTTCTCATGCACTTAATTCTGATCAATCATTTGGGAAGAGGGAAATAAATTCAACATATAGTACATTCAGCAGCCCTGCAGCTTAAAAATGTTTAATTTGGACTTAATGCATACCTGATTGTTTAAAAAGTATTTAGAATTGTGCATCCTCTAGATAAATTCAGACTTATAAAGCCTCGAAGCACTCTTTCAGCACTGGTTGCTGATACCTTTTTCTTTTTCTTTTTTAATGTGGGAGGTCGTTTGGTACATATGTAATCAGAATACTAAAAAATAACTCTTCAATAAGGGCCATCCTTTTAAAGATTTAGATATGCATTTTCCCCAGAGAATTAGGGAAACAGTAATATTGTGCATTTGAAATTCAGATACTTTCCAAATGCCTATAAAGGAAGAGAAACATCTTTTCTACCATGTCTAATAAAATAAAAGTAATTCACCAAGCCTTCATAATCATGCTTTGTATAAAGTAACAATAAGGGCCATCCTTTTAAAGATTTAGATATGCATTTTCCCCAGAGAATTAGGGAACCAGTAATATTGTGCATTTGAAATTCAGATACTTTCCAAATCCCTATAAAGGAAGAGAAACATCTTTTCTACCATGTCTAATAAAATAAAAGTAATTCACCAAGCCTTCATAATCTTGCTTTGTATAAAGTAATCTAATAATAGGCTATGTCTGAGCAGCTTCCTGAAGTGAGCAGTAGGAAACTTATTTCTTTAAAACAAATGAAATTTGCCTAGAAAAAAAAATTCCCTGGGTGGACAAGGTGATCCCTCAGTCACCTATTATCTTGGGACAATACCACAGTTTTGGTTCCCTCTGGATGTGTTGATTTCTGATGGTGGAAAATGACTGTTTTGAAGGCCAGACCTCCTTAACCATCCCTGATGGACCACTGCTAATGAGAGTCCAGCACAGGGCAGGCATTGGGCAAATGTTTCCTCTAGAATGGAACCCCCAGTCCTACTTGCATACCCAGCTTTTATACTAGGACTCAGGGCCCCATGTCCTGACCTGTAGCCTAAAATAACCACATGTCTATCTGTGTGTTCCTCATGTTGCCATATGGCCTAGGATAGCAAAGCAAGTGGCACTTTCTGTTGCAACTCAACTCACACTGTTTCCAGTCAGTTCTTTCCACCTATGGCTCTAACAAACATTGTTTTCACTGTAGTTCCACGTCTAACTGCACATTTACTGCATACCTTAACTGTCTCTTTTGCTATGAAATTATTCAAAGTCTTCTTCCCTGTTTTAAGCACTGTTCTTGTAGCAAAAGTCGATGCCTGCTGAGTTTGAGTCACGTGTGATGCCGGGTGTAGTCATCTCAGCTAGGGTCTCTCTTACCTTCCGACACCCTCTCATTTAATAGTTTATCTCTCAGAAACAGAAATCTTGTCCTTCCCCCAAAGCTCTCGAATTAGGGAAAGAGGTCAGAAATTAAATGCTATCTCACCACTCTTGTCTAAAAATATAGAAGTTTTATTGGTTTGAGAAAGTTGGAAATAAGAACCCATTTTTGCCACCTAAAATTAAACAACAGCTAAGTAGGAGTGACAGGGTAGATTTAAATTAGAAAGGCTATATTAAATCAGCCTAAGTTAAAGCCGCTTTCTCTCCAGGAATTGTAGGCATGAAAAGCTATAATTATGAAATCTTGATATTCTGCTGCCTTTATGCATATTCACTTCATGAACTTAGACCCCCAGAAGCCTCCTAGGACTGCTTTCCCATTTTTAATAAGTACTGAGAATGAGGCACTTCCTAGAGGAATTAAAGGAGGGAGAAGATTATTTTTCATGCATGGAATTTTTTCCCCCCTAAGCTTAGCAACAACGGTAAAACTTTAAAAGAAGCCTAGTTTTTGTGTGTGCTTTCAGAATGCTGTGAATAAAATGAGACCCCAGGGAGTCAGCAAAGAAAGCATGGTTTAGTATCTAGGGGACAATGGATCCATCAAGGGGAAAATCATATCAGTTGCAGCCTGTAAACATCATCCCTGTGCCTCTCTGGGGTTCCTACGCATATTTATCTTGGGAACAGGCAGCATTTCTGAGACTCTCCAGAAAATTCAGGGATGCAAAGCCCATGGCTGTTAGTTGGGTTCATGCTTCTATCCGTTCCAAGGTGGGTGACATTGAGCTCTCCTGGGAAAGGGAGAGGTGGGCATTAGCTCAGACTGTGCGTGGTCTTCCAGCTTCAGAATTCTGGGCAGGGAGATTTCATCATATTCAAGAAAGAAGGCGGTTAAGGCACAACGTCAAGCCCGATTTTTGTATTCCACTTCTTCCCAATCCTCAAAAAAAAAAAAAAAGGAATCTTGCAAACCCCTAAATTCTGTGAAATCTTTAAGAACATAAATGAAGGCATTCAAGTAAGTCCTGCAAGAAGCTTTGAAATCATTGCTTTCTGTACTCTCTGTTTCACTGGGAGAAACCCAGAGAAGTTGTTCCCTGGCCTCAGTCACACGGCCTGCTCATGGAAGCCTGCTCCGTGTGTCTCAGGTACATCAAAAAGGCCATTCAGTGGCGCCTGCCCATCTTTCCCAATCAGCTCTGCTGGCCCATCGTTCTGAGTCAGCCTGGTTCGGGGCAGAGGATGCGTGAGAGGGATGCAGGAGCTGTGCTGTCAATCTTCTTGCCATCATTTGCATCAAAGCAATGGCTGACTTAGGGACAGATACTTCTGCCAAAGGTGGGACAGATTTAATGATCTTTTGCAAAAAACGTTTGCTTCCAAGCTACCAGGTGGGACCATTGGTGGGTAAAGCCATTAGTTGAATGTCAGGGTGCTTTTTCTTTTTCCCTTGGAATCTGGACTCTTTCCTTTTCCTCCTGTGGATGATGGAATCTAAAATATTTATGTGGCTTTATAATGACTATTTAACATTTACAGGCACCTGGTATTTGCCAAAGTGCTTGACAATCAGTGTTTATTAACAAGAAGATAACTGTTAGAGAATCTGCCCTGTGACATTTGGAGTACAAGTGCCTTTGTGGGTATAGCGAGTGCTTCTGGGAGCAGGACTGGGGCCAGTGATTCAGAGTGAGATTCATTTGTTAAATTTGCTCAAGATCTCCCACTTAAACTTCCCTCTAGTTTACTAAACTTCATTCCAAGAATCCTGAGTGGTAACACAATTATTGTTATGACCGGTATCTATTTGTCCTCCCAAGTCGCATGTAGTCATAGTGGGGCTTTTTCAGAGGTGACTGGTCTAGAGTGCTGATTCCAGGATTGATTGATTCATGGTGCAAAGTTTGAATCACAGGAAGTAGGATTAAGGGTATGAGTGCTACATGCCCTGATTAGCTTGAATAAGATAGAAGGGCTAGAAAGAGCTGTAATCAAACCTTGTTGCTTTGCTGCCTTCCACCCACCATGAACTGTTTCTCCTCTGAGATGCCCCTCTGCCATGTGCCACCCTGCCTTGGAGCCAGCTGGTTATAAACTGAAAACTCTACAAACTGTAAGCTAAAGAAACATTTTCTCCTTTAACTTTGGGTGTTGGGTACTTTGGCTCAGCAGCAAGAAAAATAACTAAGACAATTATTATGCATTGACTCACTTACTGAGGGCTTACTAAGTACAGACTAAGCACTGAAAATGAAGAATTAATAAAATGCTACCTAAGTATGAGTTAGTTATCCTCCTGTGATGCCTTCAGTAGTTTGAGGAATTAGTGGTTCTTTTTGTTTTTTTAATTTAAAAGAGAATAAAACAAAAGGGGACAGTAGAAAGCAGATCAGAACAGGACAACATAGGCAACACAGTACTTTACATTAAGTCAACTGGACATCAACAGTATCTAACACCATATCTCTTACTCTGCTATAGTTGAGCATAGTTTCAATTACAATAATATGAAACATAACACAATAGTATAAAGCCATCCATATAGTGAAAGAATTACAGGGCTTTCTGAACCAAATAACAGAAAATGATCAATGGGTATTATAATATCTCATTTTTGATAAAAAAGAAAAAAATTTGTTTGAACTATCACACATATTCAAATTCCAATGAGACACGATGTGGTAGATAGAACCAATGGTAATAGAACAAAAAAAAAAGCATGGTACGACTTCTAAAAAGCACAATATTAAATCAGCAATAGCTGTCATAATGTTTTCTTCAAAACAGCTGTTCATATCATCATGTATGATATAGTCAAACAAAACAGGATAACACCATTCCAACTGATGATTTAAAACTTTGAAAGACTTCGAAGCTATGAGATGGGGCCTCATGCTTACCATAAAGTCTTCTATACTCTTATCAAATCTCATATTAGGGAGATTATATGGTATTTACCCTTGTGAGTTTGGTTTATTTCACTTAAGAGAATGGTCTCAAGT